>WNWK01023262.1:0-31328 GCA_009830355.1 Cherax destructor
TTTGCTGAAAATATAAATTCCCAGAGCTCCCGCAGCCGGGGCCCCAACACGTCCACACACCCCCAAAAGTGCTGGATGCGGAATATATTTAATAATGAAGGATCTCACACCTGTACCATCAGTAGCATGTATTGCCACCCCTGTTTGGGGGGCACAATGTTTATACGGGGTAAATATTTAATTATTAATGTATTTTAAATTTTCATAAATTTTATATTGCTGATATTTTTTCAATATTAGCTACATTGAAACTATCTTGTTTTATATAATTATTTGACTTGGCTTATATTATTAGGTAGGATGTAACAATTAAAAATACTGTGCTCCCTATTGTTCGAGAGTGCTGAGAAGGCCCATGACTTGGCTAACTACCTTGATAATTAGCACTTCGCTTGTTTAATTCCCCGGCCCCTTGATGGAGTGTTGGGCAGTAGCTGGGCGAGTCACGTGCCAGTGGCGTGGTGGCACCGGGAGTGAGACACGTGTCTTCCATTGCTCGCTCTCCCTTTACTGGTCCGGGTTGGAGCAACATCCCCTTTGCTCTTTTTGTTTGTTTGTTGTTTAGACTATTTTGGGAGAGTATGTTTTTGTGGTGAGACGAAACATATTTCCCGAGACTCTGTGTAACTCTGTTGACAGAGCATAGCCTAGACTTAGTGATTTTCGACATTTTACGGGAGGTTGTGAGTCACACTGACATTATAAGATACCCAGGTACTGAGCTGTAGCTTCTGACCTAATTTGTTCGGGACATCTGCGCACCATCGCAGTCGGAGATTTAGTTATGCTGAACTTAGATTCAGTATTAAGGGAGTTTTATCCCTTTTTACGGAGGATCTGTTGAAGGTCCCCCTTGCTGTATAACCCTTGTGGTTTAGCGCTTCTTTTGATTATAATAAAAATTTGTTAAAGGTCCCCAGTTAGGATCGTTATTTTATCTCCTTGTCCCGACGCTGTGCCGCTGCTGTTTTGCTATATTGCTGTTCGGCGAATCGGTCGTTTTACTGTTCAAGCAAGCTGTTCAGCCAGTTTGGTAAAGAAGTTAGTTTATGTGAGGATGTTTAGTCACCTGTTTAAGTCGAGTCGAGTCTTGAAAACATAACGAGCTACTTGGAGCACTTACATACACACACATACACTTGTATATATTAGTATTATGCCTGACAATGTACCAGACGGTACTTGAGAACCAAAAGATATATGTGCCTTCAGCAAAATAATACTGTATACGAGAGAAGTGTAGGAGCTAATACCCCAATTTATATTAAATTGATTTACTTTGATATTGTCCACCTAGACAACTTTGTTAAAAAAAAATATTAATTTTTATTTCGATTAGTTAGTGCCCTCTCAGTTGAAATCCTAAGATACTATTAAATTATAATAGATAACTGGGCCAGGATACTGACTACTTGTTACAAAAACCCAGTAACAGGCTGAATGCTAGAGGGGGAGACCTTTTTAGTATTCACTGGGGATGTCTATTCTTAACAGATATCGCGTTTTTTTAGCACGTGTCACTGTAGAGCAGTAGCACGTGTCACTGTAGCAGCAGTAGCACGTGTCACTGTAAACAGGCAGGGAGTGGACACGTGTCACTGTAGCAGCAGTAGCACGTGTCACCGTAGCAGCAGTAGCACGGTCACCGTAGCAGCAGTAGCACGTGTCACTGAGCAGCAGCAGTAGCACGGGGTCACTGTAGCAGTAGCACGTGTCACTTGCAGCGCGATAGCACGGTCACCGTAGCGCAGCAGCAGTAGCACGTGTCACTGTAGCAGCAGCAAAACAGTAGCACCGTCACTGAGCAAGAAAAAGTAGCACGTGTCACTGGGGGAGGGAGCAGCAGGCAGTAGCAACGTTTTCCCCTGTAGGGGGCAGCAGTAGCACGTGTCACCGAGCGGGAAACGCAGTAAAACACGTGTCACCGTAGCAGCAGCAGCGGAGCACGTGTCACCCTTTTAAACAGCAGCAGAAGTAGCACGTTTTTAACGAGGCCCCCGCAGGGGCAGTAGCACGTGTCACCGTAGCAGCAGCAGCAGTAGCCCCGTGGGCACTGAGCAAACGGAGCAGTAACGGTCACCGTAGCAGCAGGGAGTAAAACACTGTCACCGTGCGAAACAGCAGTAGCACGTGTCACCCCCAGCAGCAGCAGGCCCGCCCCCCTGGGAGCAGCCCTGTCACCGTTTCCGTTTGGGACGTGTCAAAAGACAGAGCCGGTTGGTCACCGTAGCCGGGGGAGAGCCGGTCACCGGTAAGGGGGTGCCGGGCACGTAAACAGAGCATGGCACCCTGTTCCTTTTTCACAGCAAAAGGGGGCCGTTTAAAAATCCCCCCAGCAGTAGCCCTGTCACTGTAAAAGGACAGTGCCGTGCAGTAGCGGGAGCGTAGCACGTGTCACCTGAGCCAAACACGTGTCACTTGGGGAGTAGCACGGGCCCCTGGGAGAGCACGTGTCACTGTAAACAAAACAGTGCACACCCCTGTTCCTGTGGGGTTTAAAGGGGCCCGGTTTGCCAACTTCACCGAAAGGGACGTGTCACCTGGGGGTAGCACGTGGGCACTGTAAACAGTAGCACGTGTCCTTAAACGTAGCACGTCACTGTAAACAGTGGACGTCATGTAAACAGAGCACGGACGAGCAAGCACGTGTCACCGAAAGCAGGCATGCCTGTAAAACAGTAGCACGTGTCACCGTAGCAACAGTACCGGTCACTGTACAACAGAGCCGGGCACGTGGCAAACCCCCTTGCACGGGTCATTTTACAACAAAACCGGTCATGTACAGTAAAGCCGGTCCTGTTTTACAGTAGCCGGTCACCGTGAAACCCCGGGGCACTGGACAACAGTAGCCCGGGTCACTGTAAACAGTGCCCGGGCAAGGGAAAAAGTGCCGGGTCAATGTTTTACAACAGTAGCCCGGGGCACCGTGCAACAGTAGCACTGGGCAATGTGCAACAGTAGCACTGGGCAATTTTGAAAACCCCAAATAGCCCGGTCACTGTGGCAACAGTAGCACGGGCACTGTGCAACAGTCCCCGGGGCACTGTGAAAAAGGCCGGGGCACTGTGACAACAAACCCGGGCAATGTGACAACATGCACGGGGCAGTGACAACAGTAACCCCGGGGGGTTTTGACAACAGTGCCCGGGGGGTGTGACAACAGTACCCGGGGGGGCTGTGACAACAGTAGCCCGGGGCACTGTGACAACAGTAGCCCCACCCTACAACAGTAGACGGGTCACGTGACAACAGTAAAAACCCCGGGGGGCTGTGACAACAGTAGCCCGGGTCATGAAAAAATAAGGGTCACGGACAACAGTGCCGTCCGAAAAAGGCACGGGCACGTGAAACCGTAACAAAACTGTGACAACAGTAACACGGGGCACGTGACAAAGTACTGTGGGGCAGATAATGCCCAAAATTTTTAAATTTTAATTTATTTAGCCAAACCCAAGGGGGATTAGGACAAAGGGGTGGTGGGGGTGCTCCTCCCTGCTGGAAGCAAAAAGAGGGGGAGGGTTTGGGGAGGGAGGAGGAGGAGGTTGGGGGGGAGGGGAGGGTTTGGGGAAGGGAGGAGGAGGAGGAGGTTGGGAAAAGAGGGGGGGGGAGGAGGTTGGGGGGAAAAGGGGGAGGAGGAGGGGTTGGGGGGAGAGGAGGAGGAGGAGGAGGGGGGGGATGAGGAGGAGGTTGGGCAGGGATGAGGGGGAGGTTTAGCAGGGGGGGAGGAGGGGTTAGCAGGGGGGGGGAGGTTGAGCAGGGGGGAGGGGGGCAGGGGAAGGGGGAGGAGGGGGAGGTTTAGCAGGGGGGGAGGAGGAGGGGGGGGGGGAAGGAGGGGGAGGGGAGGAGGAGGAGGAGGAGGAGGAGGAGGGGGGGAGGTTAGCAGGAAAGGAGGAGGGGAGGAGGAGGAGGGGTTGGAGGGAGGGGAGGAGGAGGTGGAGCAGGGGGAGGGGAGGAGGAGGAGGTGGTTGAGCATGGAAAGGGGAGGAAGGGGGGGGGGAGGGGGAAGGGAAGGGGGAGGGGGGGGGGAGGAGGTTGAGCAGGGAAGAGGAGGAGGGGGAGGAGGAGGGGGGGAAGGGGAAAGGAAGGGAGGGGGAGGAGGGGGGACAGGGGAAAGGGGGAGGAGGGGAGGTTGAGCAGGGGGAAAGGAGGAGGAGGAGGAGGTTGAGCAGGGAAGAGGGAGGAGGAGGAGGAGGTTGAGCAGGGAAGAGGAGGAGGAGCAGGGAAGAGGAGGAGGAGGTTGAGCAGGGAAGAGGAGGAGGAGGAGGAGGTTGAGCAGGGGGAGGAGGAGGTTGAGCAGGGAAAGGGGGGGGAGGAGGTTGAGCAGGGAAAGGGGGGAGGAGGAGGTTAAGGGGGGAAAAAAGGGGGAGGAAGAGGGGGTTGAGCAGGGGGGGGGAGGAGGGGGGGAGGAGGAGGGGGGGAGGAGGAGGAGGAGGGGGGGTTTAGCAGGGAGGGGAGGAGGGGAGGTTGAGCAGGGGGAGGGGGAGGGGAGGGGAGGGGGGGAGGTTGGGGGGGAAAAGGAGGGGGAGGTTGAGCAGGGAAAGGGGAGGAGGAGGGGAGGGAAGGGAGGAGGGGGAGTTTAGAGGGAAAGGAGGAGGAGGAGGTTAGAAGGGGAAAAGGGGGGAGGGGAGGTTGAGGGGAAAAGGGGGGGAGGAGGGAGGGGAGGAGGAGGAGGAGGAGGTTGAGCAGGGGAAAAGGAGGAGGAGGGGAGGTTAGCAGGGAAAAGGAGGAGGAGGAGGAGGAGGAGGAGGTTGAGCAGGGAAGAGGAGGAGGAGGAGGTTGAGCAGGGAAGAGGAGGAGGAGGAGGTTGAGCAGGGAAGAGGAGGAGGAGGAGGTTGAGCAGGGAAGAGGAGGAGGAGGAGGGAGCAGGGAAGAGGAGGAGGAGGAGGTTGAGCAAAAAGGGGGGAAAGGGGGGGGAAAGGGGGTTTGGGGGGAGGAGGAGGAGGAGGTTAGCAGGAAAAAGGAGGAGGAGGAGGGTTTAGCGGGAAGAGGAGGAGGGGGAGGTTACAGGGAAGAGGAGGAGGAGGAGGTTGAGCAAAAAAGGGGGGAAAAGGGGGGAGGAGGAGGGGAGGTTGGGGGAAAGGGGGAGGAGGAGGTTGAGCAGGGAAGAGGAGGGGGGGGGAGGTTGAGCAAAAAGGGGGGAAGGGGGGAGGGGGAGGGGGGGAGGGGGAGCAGGGAAAGGGGGGAGGAGGAGGAGGAGGTTGAGCAGGGAAGGGGGGAGGGGGAGGAGGAGGAGGGGGAGGTTGACAGGGAAAGGGGGAGGAGGAGGTTGAGCAGGGGGGGGAAAGGGGGGAGGAGGAGGAGGGGAGGGGAGGAGGGGAGGAGGAGGGGTTGGCAGGAAGAGGGGGGAGGGGGAGGTTGAGGGGAAGAGGGGGGGGGAAAAAAGGAGGGGTTTAGTGGGGGAAAAAGGGGGAGGAGGGGGAGGAGGTTAGGGGAAGAGGAGGAGGAGGAGGGGAGGAGGGGTTGAGCAGGGGAAAAGGAAGGGGAGGAGGAGGTTGGGGGGAAAAGGAGGAGGTTGAGCAGGGAAGGGGGGAGAGGGGGGAGGGGGGAGGTTGACAGGGGGAGGGGGGAGGAGGAGGAGGTTGAGGGGAAAAGGGGGGGGAGGAGGAGGAGGAGGAGGTTGGAGGGGAAAAGGGGAGGAGGGGGTTGAGCAGGAAAGGGGAGGAGGAGGAGGGGGTTGAGCGGGAAAAGGAGGGGGGGAGGGGGTTGAGAGAAAGGGGGGAGGAGGAGGAGGTTGGCGGGGAGGGGAGGAGGAGGGGAGGAGGTTGGGAGGGAAGGGAGGAGGAGGAGGGGGAGGAGGTTGAGGGGAAGAGGGGAGGAGGAGGAGGAGGAGGTTGAGCAGGGGAAAAGGGGGAGGGGGGAGGAGGTTTAGAGGGAAGGGGGGGAGGAGGAGGGTTGAGGGAAAGGGGGAGGAAGGGGGGGGGGAGGGGGAAAGGGGTTGGAAGGGGGGAGGGGAGGAGGAGGGAGCAAAAAAGGGGGGAAAAAGGGGGGGGGGAGGAGGAGGAGGTTGAGAGGGGAGGGGGAGGGGTTGAGCAAAAAGGGGGGAGGAGGTTGAGCAGGGGAAAAGGGGGGAGGAGGAGAAGGAGGTTGAGGGGAAAAGGGGGAGGAGGTTGAGAGGGAAGAGGAGGAGGTTGCAGGGAAAGGGGGAGGAGGTTGAGAGGGAAAGGGGGAGGAGGTTGAGCAAAAAGGGGAAAAGGGGAGGAGGGGGGGTTTAGCAGGAAAGGAGGTTGAACAGGAAGGGGAGGTGAGCAGGGGGGGGATAGGTAGCACCTTAAGAACTACTCAGCAAAGTAGACGGGGACCCACTGTGAGTGGGTTAGTCAGTGGGCCGCACTGTGAGTGGGTTAGTCAGTGGGCCGCACTTTGTGAGGGGGTTAGTCAGTGGGCCGCACTTTAGTGGGTTAGTCAGTGGGCCGCACTGTGGGGGTTAGTCGTGGGCCGCACTTTAGTGGGTTAGTCAGTCCCCACTGTGAGTGGGTTTTGGGATGGGCCGCACTGTGGGGGTTAGTCAGTGGGGCCCCACTGTGAGGGGGGGGTTAGTCAGTGGGCCGCACTGTGAGGGGGAGTCAGTGGGGGCACTGTGAGTGGGTTAGTCAGTGGGCCGCACTGTGGTGGGTTAGTAGTGGGCCGCACGTGAGTGGGTTAGTCAGTGGGGCCCCACTGTGAGTGGGGTTAGTCAGTGGGGCCCCATGGGTGGGTTAGCAGTGGGCCGACTGGAGTGGGTTAGTCAGGGGGCCCCACTGTGAGTGGGTTAGTCAGGGGGGCCCCCACTGTGAGGGGTTAGTCAGTGGGCCGCACTGTGAGGGGAGTCAGTGGGCCCATTTATTTTTATCTGTTGGTGCTCCTGGTAGCAGCAAAGGGGGACGTGTTGGGCCCCCTGGTAGCAGGGGAAAAGGGGAAAGGGTGGGTGGGTTCCTGCGTCAGCAGCAAAGTGTACCCCTGTTGGTGCTCCTGGGGCAGCGCAATTACTGATGGTGCTCCTGCGTCAGCACCGTGGGTACGTGATGGTGCTCCTGCGTCAGCAGCAACGTGAGGTGCTCCCGCGTCAGCAGCAACGTGTACGTGATTTTGGTGGGGGTCCGCGCGCGCAACGTGTACGTGATGGTGCTCCTGCGTCAGCACAACGTGTACGGTGGTGCTCCCGGTCAGCAGCAACGTGGGATGGTGCTCCCGCGTCAGCAGCAACTGTACGGGTGGTGCTCCTGCGTCAGCAGCAACTTTTCGTGATGGTGCTCCCGTCCCCGCGCCGGGGACGTGATGGTGCTCCTGCGTCAGCAGCAACGGTTTCGTGATTGGGCCCCGCGCCGCAACGGACGGGTGGTGCTCCTGCGCAGCACACTGTACGTGATGGTGCTCCTGCGTCAGCAGCAACGGGACGGGTGGTGCTCCCGCGTCGCAGCAATTTCGTGATGGTCCCCCGCGCAGCACAACGTGTCGTGATGGTGCTCCCGCGTCACAACAACGTGTACGTGATGGTGCTCCTGGCAGCGCAACGTGTATGATGGTGCTCCTGCGTCGCAGCAACGTGTACGTATGGTGCCCGCGTCACAGCAACGTGTACGTGATGGTGCCCGCGTCAGCAGCAACGGAGTGATGGTGCCCTGCGTCCCGCAACGGGACGTGATGGTGCCCCCGTCGCACAAGTGTACTGATGGTGCTCCGCGTCAGCAGCAACGTGTACGTATGGTGCTCCTGCGTCGGCAACGTGTACGTGATGGTGCTCCTGCGTCAGCAGCAACGTGTACGTGATGGTGCTCCTGCGTCAGCAGCAACGTGTACGTGATGGTGCCCTCGTCAGCAGCAACTGTACGTGATGGTGCTCCCGTCAGCAGCAACGTGTACGTGATGGTGCTCCGCGTCAGCAGCAACGTGTACGTGATGGTGCTCCTGCGTCAGCAGCAACGGGACGTGATTTCCCGCGCAGCGCCTTTTATGATGGTGCTCCTGCGTCGCGCAACGGGACTGATGGTGCTCCTGCGTCAGCGGTATGTGGTGCTCCCGCGTCAGCAGCAAGTGTACGTGATGGTGCTCCTGCGTCAGCAGCAACGTGTACGTGATGGTGCTCCTGCGTCGCAGCAACGTGTACGTGATGGTGCTCCTGCGTCAGCAGCAACGTCTGATGGTGCTCCTGCGTCAACAACGTGTACGTGATGGTGCTCCTGCGTCAGCAGCAACGTGTACATGGTGCTCCCGCGTCGCAGCGCGTTGGGGTTTGGGGAAATTGGTGGTTCCTGCGTCAGCAGCAGCGTGTACGTGATGGTGCTCCTGCGTCAGCAGCAGCGTGTACGGGTGGTGCTCCGCGTCAGCAGCAGCGGTACGGGTTGGGTTTCTCGCAGCAGCGTGTACGGGTTTGGGGCTCCGCGTCAACAGCAAGAATTTCTTGACACTCGTGCGTCGAAGCCGTCAGCGGCAAGATTTTTTTGGGGGCCTGGGCAGCGAAATCCTGGAACCGGGGCTGACGTATGGCTGCACTTGTCCTGCTAACACCTTCATAACTCCCCAACGAACCCACCTCTCCTTCCGGGGTCGCTTTCACGTGAAAATTCAATCGTTCTCAACGCCTCCTTTAATGCTAGGAAGAGTCCTGTAACTCTCTGGCTATTTGCAGTGGCGATCGCTGTCACTCGTGCCGTCCCATGGCGACCCGCTGGCTGTTTTAAGGTCACTTCATGATGTACGTTTAAGGGGGTCATCCTTAGTCTTTTTTTTATTCAGTATCATTTTTGCTTCATCGTTTTCGTTATCACAGTGTAAACAGACGGGGTGCGTTCAGCTTACGTTAGTTGTATTGGAAAGCAACTGGAAGAAACCCCCAGCACCCTCCTCAACCACACACTCAAGAACTGGTATTGGCCCAGTGCTCTTTCTGGTATATATGAATGACGTACCAGACGAGATGTCAGATGCATCTCTGTTTCCACTTTTTAAAAATTTAGGGGAATAAAAGCCAAAGAGGATAATGTTGAGGGGAAAGGGTACGCATAGATCTGGAAAAACTGAAGGTTGGAAACAAGTGACTTCTGGAACTGAACTCTAGCAAATGCAAAGTTACAAAATTGTGGGTTTGGGTAAAAGATAGGAAGCAACCTAGTGTGGACTCAAAAAAAACGTATGCAAACATTACTCGATAAAGACCTAGGGGCACTGTGGCGAGCATATCGCCAGAGGGCCCCATCAACTGAAAAAGTCTGGGGAAAATGTTCGTTTGTCAAATCTAAGAATCTCAATAAAGGGGTCATTCAAGTTCTACGGACTACACAAATTAAGCAGAGTTCTTAGTAAAGCACACCAGTATGGAACCCCTGACTTGTTATGATATGAACCAGAGGAAGTGCAGAGTTATGCAGCCATTTTTAGTCCCAGAGCTAAGGGAAATGAGCTATACCTGTATACCCGGAGGATGTTCAGAAGGTCAACGCCCCCGCGGCCCGGTCCGTAACCAGGCCTCGCGATGGATCAAGGCCTGATCAACCAGGCTGTTAATTCTGGTCATATATAATCCAGCGTATGAACCACAGCCCAGCTGGACAGGCATTGACTTAACGTGTCTGTCCAGCTCCCTTTGAAGACAGCCAGGGGTCTATTGGTTAATCCCCTTTATGTATGCTGGGAGGAAATTGAACAGTCTTGGACCCCTGACACTTACTGTGTTCTCTTATTGTACTCATGGCCCGAGTCTCAAGGAATCAAATTTAATGACATTAAAGGAACGAAAAGTAAGAGACATAATATCGACTAAAGAACTCTAAGATTACTTGACAGGGTTTACCTAATTCTAACAGTTACTGCCTGTGAACCAAGGGTTCACATACCAATCACCAACAGTTTGACCAATCAGAAATCTGGACGTGATTCGTGGAGAGAGGATCGAGCCTATACCACTCCTAGTGCTGAATGACCCCCACAAGTTTAGCACTTCATGAAATACCAGTCACTGTCACCAACCAATGTTTACACAAGGCCTTTCAAAGCAGCTACGCAGGTACAAATAGGCAATACTACAAAGAGAGACATTTAGAGAGGCTGGGAACGGATACACGAGGGCGCAGGTAGACGGTAAAGACAGAGATTAGTCACAGGGATGTCAGGAAGTATTTCTTCAGTCTCGGGGTGATCAGGACGAGGGAGCAGCAGAAGCAGGTTCTGTGCAGAATTAGGAATGAATTTGAGGTAATCAGTCCCTCTGCATTGGACTGAAGAAGCCACTGAGTGGCGAAACGTTTCCAGAATAAAGATACCCAAATGTTGCACAAGTGTCGTATTTATCAACTTGTCAGTTATCTAAACACTTTATTCAGACAATTAGATACCCTTTTGACTGGGGGACCTGTAACTGGTTGCCTGAATTTTTTTTTTTGTCTTCCTCCAACTGTAAGTTACCGTATTGGTTTTATTAAGTCGTATTAAGTCCCTCATAACACGAAAAGGTCTCATCTGACCCAACCCCGGGGTTTGGCACTGGTGTGAAGCAGCTTGGGCAAACACTGGGGTCATATGCGGGTTTGCCCCCGTGACCAGAGTTGGGGAAACCCAAACCCCAGCATCCTGGAATCACTCTGATAACCCAGAATCCTCAGCATCCGGAAATCACTTGTCTTCCAGAATCCTCGGGCATCCTGGAATCCTCGATAACTTCCAGGATCCTCAGCATCCTGGAATCACCTGATAACTTCCAGAATTATCAGCATTCTCAATGACTGATAAATTAACCCTGGGAAATAACTTCCAGGAATCCCTTTGGAATTTTGGTAACTTCTAGAACCCTCATCCGGGAATGACTCTGATAATTTCCAAAACCCATCCTTGCAATGACTCTGATAACTTCTAGAATCCTCATCATCCGGAATGACTCGGGATAACTTCTAGAATCCTCAGCATCCTGGAATGATTTGATAATTCTAGAACCCTCAGCATCCGGGAATGACTCTGTTTTCCCCTGAATCCTCAGCACCCCGGGAATGACTCTGATAACCCAGAATCCCCAGCACCCGGGAATGACTCTGATAACTTCCAGAATCCTCAGCATCCTGGAATGACTCGGGGTCTTCCAGAATCCTCAGCATCCTGGAATGACGCAGATAACTTCCAGTTTTCCCAGAAATCTGATCAGAAATATGGCGAAGTTTTTGTTTTTACTGGGTTATTCTACTTTCATTTTACACCCTCGACGATCAATACAAGACACTTGTATGTTATGTACTCAGAGTTTAATTTTAAATTTTATTTCCCTCATGCAAAATTTAAAACTTAAGGGGCACGCGCCTTTTAAACCCCGGGTCAGTTTTTCTACAAAAAAGTATGGATTGATTTTTCCTTTCGTAGGTCCCAGTTTGCCTTTTATCATAGAAAACACCGGGAACATTAAAATACCTGCTTTAAATTTAATTTCTGGGGCCTTCATCGACGGGGCTTCACCCCTCAAAACTGTTTTTTAACACGCCCCCAAAAGGGGGGGTGATAAAAAAAAAAAAAAAAAAAAAATTCACCATCATTCACATTACCCCAGTGTTTTTGGGAGAAACTCGCAGATACGACTTTTAATGTCCTCTAAATAGCAAATACCCCAAACCCCCTCCTTTAAAGTGCAGGCACTTTATTTCCCCAAACCCCCGGGACTCAATGGCCCGACCGGTTACCTGAATCCCTTCACAAAATATTACCCTGCTCACACTCCAACAGCCCCCGCCCAAAACCCATTGTCTCCACTCTTTTTAAAAATGTTTTGAAATGCCTGCTTTTTCCACCCCCTTTTGCACATAAAACCTTTTTTTCCCCCCTCCCTCCACCCTTTTTCCAAACTGCCCCCTACCCCCCTTTCCCCCTCCATTACAGATTTATACACCCCCCAAGTCACCCCTATTGTGCTCCATCCTCTCAAATGACCAAACCACCTCAACCCATCCCCCAGCCCTCTGAATAATTTTTGTAACTACACCCCCCAATTTCCCCACTATAAATTCTCTGCATAATATTTACTCCAAACTTGCCCTTGGACCCGAAATCTCCACTGCCCCCAAACCTCTTTTCCCAAATTTAACATTCACAAACCCATGCTTCACAACCAAATAAGAGTGTTGGTATCACATCCCCCATACATTATCTTCTTTGGCTCCAGGGGTTTCTTTGTCTGAACAGATACCTCATTGCCCACTCACTCCATTCTGATATTCTTTTTTTTCCTAACTCGTTTGACACTCATATCCTACTCTTACCTATTTTTATTTTCCCAATTTTATTTTTTTATACCTCCCCAAACTCGTGCACAAACCCTTTTGCAACTTCTCTTCAGAATTATCAGAAAAAGAACTGTGTTAACTCTCATTTTGTATTTGATTCAGCATCATTTAATCCCCCTTCTCCCCAACACCCTAGCATTTACTTTTTGAAAACCCCCATCTATCAATATGTTAAACAATTTATTTGACTTTTAAAAAACCCCCTGTCTAATGCCTATTTTTACTTCAAAGAAACTTCCTCCACACCCCCAAACCTGAGCCTCACTACCCTCAAAAAAAACTTTTTACAGCATTTAGTAACTTATTCCAAACACTTGTAACATCTGCCACATTGCTTCCATCTATACCCTATCATATGCATTTTCCCAATCCATAAAATCAACAAAAACTTCCCTCCCTTTTTATCTAAATATTGTTCATTTTTATATGCTAAAATGTAAACACCTGGTCTAAAACCCCCGGCCTATTCTAAAGCCCCCCTTGCTCATCTGCCATAAAGCTTTCCATCTTTAATTTTCAATTATAACCCTGCCATACACTTTACCTGGTATATTCAGTACGTTTTCCCCAATAATCTTTACACATTTTTGCCCCCCTTCCCATAAAAAAGGAACTTTTTCCCCTTTTCCCCACCCCCCTATTTCCTTTTCCCTCTCTTTCATACATTTATTGAAAAAAAGTACCAACCACCCCAAAACCATATCTCCCCCTGCTTTTAACATTTGTCATAATCCCATCAGTTCCAACTGCTTTCCCCCTTTTTTTTTTTTTAAAATGCCTCCCCCCTTTTCCCCCCCTCACATCTGGCTCTTCTTCCCCCAAAAAAAGATGGGTACCCCCCGGCCCCAATGAATGAAATTACTGCCTTTCTCCCCATCATTTAACAGTTCCTCAAAATATTCCCGCCATTTTCCCCAATACCCCCAACTCTGCATCTACTAACTTCCCTATTCTTTTTCTGTCATATCCTTTTTTTTCCCCGGGGGTTTTTTCTTAACCTATTTGCCCCCGAAATTTTTTCTTATTATAAAAAAAATTTGTTGACAGTTCTTCACCCCCCCCACTCTTTCATTTCCTTTTTGGAATCCCTCACCACTCTCTTCACCTTTTTTTATTCCCCATATCTCCACCCTTTTTAAAAACCTTCTGTTTTGAAAAAACCTATCATAAGCAAAACTTTTTCTTCCTTATCACGCACTTTACTCTATCATTCCACTATTCACTCCTCTTTTCTCCCTCCCCCCCCCTCCTATAGCCACAAGTTTTTCCCCCCCCACATTCTAACACTGCTTTTTTAATTAAAACTCACCCCCTTTTAACACCCCACACTACCTATACTCTCATTACCCCCTTTTTTTCCCCCAATAGTTGCTTATATCTCCCCCTAACTTCCCCCCCCCTTTTTTTTTGGGGAAATTTTTTCTCCTCTCTCTTTACTTGCTGTTTTTTTTTTTCCCTTTTTGCCCCATCTATTTTTACTCTAACTGTAGCTAAAACTAAAAAATGAGGGGGTATATCTGTTGCCCCTCTATAAACATGCACATTTAAAATCTCCCCAAAAAAACCCTTTTTACCCCCAAATACATAAACAAACTACTTTCATTAAAATTCTATATTATATCTTGAATACTTATTTTTTTTTTTTTTTCTTAAAATATGCATTATTCCCAAACCTCTTTCTATCCATATTTTTTAAAAAAGCCCCCCTTTTTTTTTTTACCCTTGGCCCCCAAAATTCCCTACTACTTCCTCCAAAATTTTTTTAAACCCCCCCCCCAAGTACTCTTTTTTTTTTGGTTAAAAACCCCCCCAAAAAGCCTCGCTTAACATTGAAAAAAAATTCTCTCTTCTACACTTTTTTTTAAGGTGCAAACACTTACTATAACCCACCTTTTATGTCCAACCCTTATTTTACTCCACAAATCCTTGAATTTATTCATTTATATTTTCCTCTTTTCCTACCATAACTGATCCTTCAACATTTTGCCTTTCCCCTTCCCTTTTTCTCTAACCCCATTGGGGGCCCCTAACCTAATCTCATTTTTGCTGCCCAAACTCTTCTCCCCCCCTCAGCTTTGTTTCACTTGAGGACATCCCCTTCTTTTCCTTCAAAACATCCCCAATCTTCCATGCCTTTCCCAAAATTCCCAACTTAAAGGTTTTTATTTTATTTTTAGTGCTGTACAGGAAAAGGGGGGTTTCTAGCTGGGGTATGCAAAGGGTATGTTATAATTTATTTGGCGTATGTCACACTCCCATATGGGGTGCCTCCCAACCGGGAAATGGGTGCTAAGGGTTTAACGATAAAAATTTTGGGACCCATCGTTAAATCAGTACCCTTTGGGTTTATTGACCAATCACGGGCAACCCCCCCAAAGATAAGCAATGGGGTTTTTTGCGGAAAACATTGGAACTTTCCTACCTGCGGGGGTTTACACGGTTTCTCTCTCTCTCTGGCTTCTGCTTTACCATCTGTCACCATGGTGTACACTTATTATTCTGTCTGTACATATTGTATATAGTGTACATATCTGTATGTAAGTGGGAAAAAGGAAAATAAACAGTATAGTCTACTGCTGATTTTTTTTTGCTCCAATTCTCATTATGACCAGGTCCCCGGGGGATTCAAAATTTCTTGTGTTCATAATACTAGTCCCGTGCTCCTGGTTTTTAGTTGATTTTTTAAAAAACGCCTGGTTTACGGGGGAAAAAATTATAATTTTTCCTCCGGCCCCCTTAAAAGGGGAAAAAGAACTATTAAAAAAACATCAAAAAAAAAATGATGAGTGTATATCATAAACGTGTACATGTTATCTTGTCGTTTATGAGACAAAAAAACAAAAAAAACTTCTATTATCGTGTAAAACGAATATAGGTTTTTCCCTGTTACCTCGTTTGGCTGTCTTCCCCAAAACCCCCTATTACTGATTACTTGTTAAAGCAAATTCTGAGCAATTTCATTTTTGCAAATTTAACTCTAAAATAACTAGAGAAAAGCCTCATCATCTTGTCCTCAAAATTATTTCTTAAAAAGGGAAAGGGTTTTTTTTCTCTTCAATCTGTTTTTCAAACCTTTTTTTTCTTTTGGAAGGTTTAATTTGTTTCGGGTTTTGTACGTCTTAACTTATTTTTTTTTGAGGGGAAAATTTTGGGGGGGGTTTGTTTCCCCCTAAACTGGTGAATACCTCATTTGATTTCCCCTTTTTACTTTCCCCTTTTTTTAAAACGCATTGAAACTTTTTCTGCACTCTGCACTGTTCATTTTTTTTTGCATTGGGGAAGGGGGGGCCCCTCCCCAAACACAGAGACAGAAAGACAGATAGACATTGAGACAGACACAGACAATGAGACGGAGACACAGACACAGACAATGAGACGGAGACACAGACACAGACACTGAGACGGAGACACAGACACTGAGACGGAGATACAGTGACAAATTTTCGGAGAATTGGGTGGTACACAAGGGAAGAAATCGACCTCTCAAGGTAATCTTCAAAGCAGAATCAGCCCGCACCATGATCCTGCAAGAGAAAGCACGGCTGAGGACGAATCGGGGTACCGGAATGTATACCTAGATCGGGACAGAACGCAGGAAGAAAGGGAGGCTCGGAAGGAGCAGATAAGAAGGCGAAGAGAGAGAGAGAGGAAAAGAAAGATACGGAGGACACAAAGCCCAAACAGGACAAAACACACACTGGAAGTACCCGGTGGGCCCAAAAATCACAAAACCCCCCGACAACCATACACTTTAACACCACACACACTCATCAGTCCCACTGCCCCACCCCAGCAACCCAAAACCCCCATCACAGCTACCCCCACCCCACCACAAACTCCACCCCACCAACCATACTCCAACCATACAATCCCCACCCATGCTGCCCCCTATGGGCACCCCACCACACACCCCTCAACCCACCAAGATCTCCCCAGGGACACAGTATTGGAAACAAGGTTGAAGGTTTGGTACACAAATGCGGATGGAATTACGAACAAGTATGAAGAGTGGAATGAAAGAATAGGTGAAGTGTCCCCAGACATCATAGCTGTCACAGAAACCAAACTAAAGGAGACAGTATCAGATGCAATCTTCCCACAGGGATATCAGATCCTGAGGAAAGATAGGAGGAGAAGGGGGAGGAGGGCGCACTGCTTGTAAGGAACCACTGGAAATTTGAGGAAATGGAAGGAATGGAGGTGTGTAGAGAAAGGAACTACATAGTAGGTACCATCCAGTCTGGGGAACACAAGATAATCATTGCAGTGATGTATAACCCACCACAGAACTGCAGGAGGCCAGGTGAGGAATATGATGAGAACAACAGAGCGATGGTGGACACTCTGGCGGAGGTGGCAAGAAAAGCGCACATGCTCAGAGCGAAGCTACTGGTCATGGGCGATTTCAACCACAGGGAGATCGACTGGGAGAACCAAGAACCACGTGGGGGTCCAGAAACTTGGAGAGCCAAGATGATGGATGCGGTACTGGAAAACCTGATGCACCAACATGTCAGGGACACGACCAGAGTGAGAGGAGAAGATGAACCAGCAAGACTGGACCTTGTATTCACCCTGAACAGCTCAGATATTGAAGACATAACACACGAGAGCCCCCTGGGAGCCAGTGACCATATGGTGCTGAGCTTTGAGTACATTGTAGAGCTACAGGTGGAGAGGGAAAACGGTACCGAAAGAGACAAACCAGATTTTAAAAGAGGAAACTACACAGGCATGAGGAATTTCCTGCAGGAGGTTCAGTGGGAAAGGGAAATGGATGGACAGACAATATATGAAATGATGGAATACGTAGGGGCAAAGTGCAAGGAGGCAGAGGAACGGTTTATACCCAGAGGAAAAAGATTAAATGGGAAGGCCAGAAAGAGCCCCTGGTTTACCCAAAGGTGCAGGGAGGCAAAGAACCCAAGTAAACAAAGAGAGTAGTAGAAGAGCTAGAAACGAGTATGCACAGGTACGGAGGGAGGCCCAGAAACAGTACGAAAACGACATAGCATCGAAAGTTAAGTCTGACCCGAAGCTCATGTACAGTCACATCAGAAGGAAGACAACAGTTAAAGACCAGGTGATAAGACTGAGGAGAGAAAATGGGGAACTCACAAGCAACGATCAAGAGGTATGTGAGGAGCTCAACTTGAGGTTTAAGGAAGTATTCACAGTGGAGGAAGGAAGGCAGCTGGGTAGACAGGATGGGGTGCATCACCAACAAGGGATGTATCAAGTGCTAGAGGGCATACACACAACTGAGGAGGAGGTGAAGCAGTTACTCAGTGACCTTGATACCTCAAAGGCGATGGGTCCGGACAATATCTCCCCGTGGTTCTTCGGGAAGGAGCTGAGGTACTGAGTGTGCCACTTACCATAATATTCAACACATCCCTTGAAATGGGCAGATACCTGAGGTATGGAAGAAGGCCAATGTAGTCCACATCTTTAAAAAGGAGACAGAAAAGAGGCACTAAACTATAGACCGGTATCACTTACATGTATAGTGTGCAAAGTCCTGGAGAAAATCATCAGGAAAAGAATGGTGGAGCACCTCGAGCTGAACAGGATAATAAACACCAGACAGCACGGATTCCGGGAAGGCAAATCCTGTGTAACAAACCTCCTAGAGTTCTATGATAAAGTAACAGAGGTAAGGCAAGAGAGAGAAGGGTGGGTTGATTGCATTTTCCTGGACTGCAGGAAGGCCTTCGACACAGTTCCTCACATGAGATTAGTAAAGAAGTTGGAAGAACAAGCATGTATAACAGGAAGGGCACTGGAATGGATCAGGGAATACCTCACAGGAGGCAACAATGGGTCATGGTGCGATGAGGTATCACAGTGGGCGCCTGTGACGAGCGGCGTACCGCAGGGGTCAGTCCTAGGACCAGTGTTATTCTTGGTATATGTAAACGACATGACGGATGGGATAGACTCAGAAGTGTCTCTGTTCGCAGATGATGTGAAATTAATGAGGAGAATCACATCGGAAGAGGACCAAGCAGGACTTCAAACAGACCTGGACAAGCTTGACATCTGGTTTAGCAACTGGCTTCTCGAATTCAATCCCACCAAATGCAAAGTCATGAAGATCGGAAAGGACAAAGAAGACCGCTGACAGAGTACAGGCTAGGTGGACAAGGGCTACAAACCTCGGCAAAGGAGAAAGACCTTGGGGTGAGTATAACGAAAGTACGTCTCCGGAGGCACATATCAACCAGATAACTGCGGCAGCATATGGGCGACTGGCAAACCTAAGATTAGCGTTCAGTTACCTAAACAAGGAATCGTTCAAGACACTGTACACCGTGTACGTCAGGCCCATACTAGAATATGCAGCACCAGTCTGGAACCCACACCTGGTCAAGCACGTAAAGAAACTAGAGAAAGTGCAAAGGTTTGCGACAAGGTTAGTTCCACAACTCAGGGGGCTGTCCTATGAAGAAAGGTTGGGGAAATAGGACTAACAACACTGGAGGAAAGAAGGGTCAGAGGAGACATGATAACGACATACAAAAAAACTGCGGGGAATCGACAAGGTAGACAGGGACAGGATGTTCCAGAGAGGGAACACACAAACAAGGGGACACAACTGGAAGCTGAAGACTCAGATGAGTCAAAGGGATGTTAGGAAGCATTTCTTCAGCCACAGAGTAGTCAGGAAGTGGAATAGTCTAGAGAAAGATATAGTGGAGGCAGGAACCATACATAGTTTTAAGACAAGGTATGATAAAGCTCATGGAGCAGGGAGAGGGAGACCCAGTAGCAGACAGCAAAGAGGCGGGGCCAGGAGCTGAGTCTCGACCCCTGCAACCACAATTAGGTGAGTACAATTAGGTGAGTACACACATTGAGAGCGGACCATGAGAGACGGACCATGAAACAGAGACAGACACAGAAAGACAGCCCCAGAGAGACTGCCAGAGACACACAGCCACAGAGCGACAGTTACAACCATACAACCATCCCTCCCCCCACACACACAAGGAGGGGGAGGGAGGCAGAGAGGGGGGTTGATAAACTCATCTTAAGCGTCCAGCATCACTGACTGAGGATGCTCACTAATCAAACAACAATGACCGCTCGATATTACTCACTCGTGATATACTTCCTACCTTCATTAACCTTTAGTGAGTTATTGACATCCTCCCCTCCCTCCCCTCCAACACCCCCTCCCTCTCTCATCCCCTCACTCCGCTCCTTCACTCCTCCATTCCTCGCCCTCCGTCCCCCTCCTTCCATCCCACAGTAACCTCCTTCCCTTTTTCCTCCAACATTCCCTCTCTCCCTCAAACCCTCACCTCCCTTCGTCTAACGTTCCCTCCCTCTCTTCTCTACCTTCCACCATTCTTCCCTACCTCCCTCCCCTTCCCTCCATCCCTCCCTCCCTCCCTCCCCTTAAATCCCTTCTTCCCTCAGTCCCTTATTCCCTCCCTTCTTCCCTCCTCTTTACTGCTGTCCCTTCCCCACCCATGAGGATATGACCCCCATCGAAGTTTTGACCCCGACGGTACTGATGCACCTTTTCCCCTGATGGTACTGATGCACCTTCCACTGATGGTACTGATGCACCTTCCCTATGGTACTGATGATGCACCTTCCACTGATGGTACTGATGATGCACCTTCCACTGATGGTACTGATGCACCTTCCACTGATGGTACTGATAATGCACCTTCCACTGATGGGTACTGATGATGCACCTTCCACTGATGGTACTGATGATGCACCCCCGATGGTACTGATGATGGCCCCTTTCCCCTGATGGTACTGATGCACCTTCCACTGATGGACTGATGCACCTTCCACTGATAGTATGATGCACCTTCCACTGATGGTACTGATGATGCACCTTCCACTGATGGTACTGATGATGCACCTTCCACTGATGGTACTGATGCACCTTCCACTGATGGTACTGATGCACCTTCCACTGATGGTACTGATGATGCACCTTCCACTGATGGTATGATGCACCTTCCACTGATGGTACTGATGCACCTTCCACTGAATACTGATGCACCTTCCACTGATGGAATTTATGATGCACCTTCCACTGATGGGGAAGATGATGCACCTTCCACTGATGTACTGATGCACCTTCCACTGATAGTACTGATGCACCTTCCACTGATAGTACTGATGCACCTTCCACTGATAAATAATTTATGCACCTTCCACTGATAGTACCATGCACCTTCCACTGATAGTACTGATGCACCTTCCCCTGATAGTACTGATGCACCTTCCACTGATAGTACTGATGCACCCTTCCACGATGGGACTGTGACCTTATGATGGGACTGATGCCTTACTGGTAGTACTGATGATTTCCAGATGGTCTGATGACCTTATGATGGGACTGATGACCTTATGATAGTACTGATGACCTTATGTGGGACTGATGACCTTATGATAGTACTGATGACCCTTATGTAGTACGATGACCTTATGATGTACTGTGACCTTACTGATGGGACTGATATTTTTCCACTGTGTACTGATGACCTTACTGATGGGACTTTCACCTTCCATGATGGTACTGATGACTTACTGATGTACTGATGTACCTTACTGATGTACTGATGCATTACTGATGTACTTTATGCATTCCATGATGGGACGATGACCCTTATGTAGTACTGATGACCCTTATGTAGTACTGATGCCCCTTCCACTGATGGGACTGAGGGACCTTCCACTGATAGTACTGATGCACCTTCCACTGATAGTACTGATGCACCTTCCACTGATGGTACTGATGCACCTTCCACTGATGGTACTGATGCACCTTCCCCTGATGGTACTGATGCACCTTCCACTGATAGTACTGATGCACCTTCCACTGATGGTACTGACACCCTTTCCCCTGATGGTATGATGCACCTTCCACTGATGGTACTGATGCACCTTCCACTGATGGTACTGATGCACCTTCCACTGATGGTACTGATGCACCTTCCACTGATGGTACTGATGCACCTTCCACTGATAGTACTGATGCACCCTTTCCCCTGATGGTTTGGGGCACCTTCCACTGATGGTACTGATGCACCTTCCACTGATGGTACTGGTGCACCTTCCACTGATGGTACTGATGCACCTTCCCCATGGACTGGTGCACCTTCCCCCCTGATGGTACTGATGCACCTTCCACTGATGGTACTGGTGCACCTTCCACCGATGGGACTGATGCACCTTCCACTGATAGTACTGATACCTTCCCCTGATGGTACTGGTGCACCTTCCACTGATGGTACTGATGCACCTTCCACTGATGGTACTAGTGCCCCCTTTCCCGGGGTAGTACTGATGCCCCTTTCCCCTGATGGTACTAGTGCACCTTCCACTGATGGGACTGGTGCACCTTCCCTGATAGTACTGATGCACCTTCCACCGATGGAATTTTGCACCTTCCACTGATGGTACTGGTGCACCTTCCACGATGGTACTGATGCACCTTCCACTGATAGTACTGATGCCCCTTTCCCCTGATGGTACTGGTGCACCTTCCATGATGGTACTGATGACTTATGATGGTACTGATGTTACTGATGGTACGGGGACCTTACTGATGGTACTGATGCCCTTATGTAGTACTGATGCCCCTTAGATAATGATTCCCCCCATGATGGGACTGATGATGCATTTCCCCGATGGGATTTATGATGATTACTGATGGGACTGATGATGCATTACTGATGGGACGTGCACTTATGATGGTACTGATGACTTACTGATAGTACTGATGTACCTTATGATAAAATAGACCTTATGATAGTACTGATGACCCATATGTGGGACTGATGACCCTTTGATGGTACTGATGACCCTTATGTAGTACTGATGAATTATGATGTGTCTGATGACCCCCAAAAATGATGTACCTTATGATGGTACTGATGACCTTATGATGGTACTGATACCTTCCACTGATGGGACTATGTTACTGATGGGACTGATGATTACTGATGGGACGGGCCCCCCCCCCTGTGGGGACTGGTCCCCTTTCCCTGATGTACTGATGCATTACTGATGGGACTAGTGCACCTTTACTGATGGTACTGATGACCCTTATGATGGTACTAGTACCTTCCACTGATGGTACTGGTGCACCTTCCACTGATGGTACTGATGCCCTTCCACTGATAGTACTGATGCCCCTGATGGTACTCTTGCACCTTCCACTGATGGTACTGATGCACCTTCCACTGATGGTACTTATGCACCTTCCACTGTTGGTAAAAAATGCCCCCCTTCCACTGATAGTACTGATGCACCTTCCACTGATGGTACTGATGATGCACCTTCCACTGATGGTACTGATGATGCACCTTCCACTGATGGTACTGATGATGCCCCTTTTTCCACTGATGGTACTGATGATGCCCCTTCCACTGAGGGACGGTTGCACCTTCCCACTGATGGTACTGATGCCTTTCCCACTGATGGTACGGGTTGCACCTTCCACTGATGGTACTGATGCCCCTTTTCCACTGATGGTACGGGGAACCTTCCACTGATGGTACTGATGCACCTTCCACTGATAGTACTGATGCACCTTCCACTGATGGTACTAGTGCACCTTCCACTGATGGTACTGATGCCCCTTCCACTGATAGTACTGATGCACCTTCCACTGATGGTACGGTGCACCTTCCCCCTGATGGTACTAATGCCCTTCCACTGTTTACTGGTGCACCTTCCACTGATGGTACTGATGCACCTTCCATGATGGCCCTGGGCACCTTCCACTGATGGTACTGATGTTTCTTCTTCCACTGATGGTCCGGTGCACCCCACTGATGGTAATGGTGCCCTTCCACTGATGGTACTGGTGCCCCCTTCCCCCGATGGTCCTGGTGCACCTTCCACTGTTTCCTGGTGCCCCTTTCCACTGATGGTACTGGTACCTTCCCACGGGATGGTCCTGGTGCACCTTCCACTGGGCCCTGGTCCCTTTCCCGGTGGTATTTAAAACCTTCCACTGATGGTACTGGTGCACCTTCCACTGATGGTACGGTACCTTCCACTGATGGTACGGGGATGATGCACCTTCCACTGATGGTACTGATGCACCTTCCACTGATGGTACTGGTGCATTTTGATGGTACTGATGATGCATTTTGATGGTACTGGTACCTTCCATGATGGTACTGGTGAAACCTTCCACTGATGGTACTGGTACCCCACTGATGGTACTGATGATGCACCTTCCACTGATGGTACTGATGATGCACCTTCCACTGAGGGTTTACTGATGAGGAATTTTTTCCACGGGTGGTACTGATGCACCTTCCACTGATGGTACTGATGATGCACCTTCCACTGATGGTACTGATGCACCTTCCACTGATGGTACTGGTGCATCTTCCACTGATGGAATTGATGATGCACCTTCCACTGATAGTACGGGATGATGCACCTTCCACTGATGGTACTGATGCACCTTCCACTGATGGTACGGGATGCACCTTCCACTGATGGTACTGGTGCACCTTCCACTGATGGTACTGGTGCACCTTCCACTGATGGTCCTGGTGCCCCTTTCCCACTGATGGCCCTGGTGACCTTCCACTGATGGTACTGGTACCTTCCACTGATGGCCCGGGGTGCACCTTCCACTGATGGTCCTGGTGCACCTTCCACTGATGGTACTGGCACCTTCCACTGATGGTACGGGTTGCCCCTTCCACTGATTTCTGATGCACCTTCCACTGATGGTACTGATGATGCACCTTCCCCCTGATGGTCTGATGCACCTTCCACGATGGTACGGGGCCCTTCCACTGATGGTACTGATGATGCCCTTCCACTGATGGTACTGGTGCACCTTCCCCTGATGGTACTGGTGCACCTTCCACTGATTATTGGTGCACCTTCCACTGATGGTACGGGATGATGCATTCCACTGATGGTACTGATGATGCACCTTCCACTGATGGTACTGATGATGCACCTTCCACGATGGTACTGATGCCCCTTCCACTGATGGTACTGATGATGCACCTTCCACTGATGGTACTGATGCACCTTCCACTGATGGTACTGGTGCATCTTCCACTGATGGTACTGAGGGATGCCCCTTTCCCCACTGAAAAATTGGTGATGCACCTTCCACTGATGGTACTGATGCACCTTCCACTGATGGTACTGATGCACCTTCCACTGAGGGTTACGGGGTGCACCTTCCACTGATGGTACTGGTGCACCTTCCACTATGGTCCTGGTGCACCTTCCACTGATGGTACAGAACAGTTTTCAAGGGTTTCGAGATAATTCAGAGTGTTAAGTTAAAAAAAAAACGCTAGACCCAAAATTGGTTATTCAGCAGTCAACTGGGAGAGAGGAATTTGTTTGGTCAGAAACCGAAAAGGGAAATTTAAAGGAAAGGGGTGGCGCCTCCTCCACTCTAGGGGTTGGCCGGTTAATATATTATGACGCAAAAAATCTCCAAATGATCTTTTTTTATCATTATTCTTGAATTATAGCGGAAATTTGAAAAAAAGAAAACTCCGCTCACACCAACAATCGTCTGGCCGGTGCGGGGTTTCCTAAAAAAAAAAAAAGTAGCCAAGAAAATTAGTGTTAATGAAGCCACCGTAATTGTAATGTTTGTTTTTCAGTCAAAAGGGCCGGAAAACAATAAAAATCACAGCCATGAAAAAAAAAGAAAGTTAAAAAGAACCTTAGAATGCGCACAAATAAATTGTGCAGGATTTTTTTTTCCACGCTCGTCAGGGAAAATTTTCCGGATTTCTTCGCTGCAAAATTTTTTTTATCAGTGTTATTTTTCTCCTGGGAGAGCGTAATTATCTCCCAAAGGGAAACACTGTGCCCCGTCCCACTGCCGCACTGCTCTGTTTTTTCGCCTTTACCTTTATACCTTCCGGTACCTTCCCCCTTTCGGCCTGTTCACTGGAGCCTACTCTTTGGTTCTTCCTGATTCCCCCTCCTTGGCACCTCATCCTTAACGTCTTGACGCAGTTTGAGCGTCTTAGCTTGACTACGAACCCAACTCTTCTCCACTCCCTCTAGTTATCTTATGTAGCAAGGTTTTTTTTCAATTTAAGTTTTCCTTTGGGGATTATAGAAATCATTCTTAGTCCCCTTGTTCTGGCGGGTGTTCAGGTGTTCTACAGTGCACGAAGATGAGTGGATCCCCTTTGGTGGATCACCGGGGGGATTACCTTGTGGATCACATGGGGATCCCCGGGAAACTTTCGGGCCCAGTGGAAGTATTCCTGGACGCCCCCTGGGGTTCCCATAAGGGGAAACTGTAATTTTTTTCAGTATTGTTTCTGGTCGTGAACCTTTTGCTCTCCACCTACCTAAATTTTTGCTAGTGCCCTGGCAATAGTTTTTTTTTTGCTAATCTATATTTTTTAACCCAGCTGTGATCCCTTTGGGAATTTAACTGTGATACCTCTGAGGGGGGGTTAACCAAGCTGTGATACCTCTGAGGGGGGGTTAACCAGTTGTGATACCTCTGGGGGGGGTTAAACCAGCTGTAAAATACCTCGGGAGTGGGTTAACCAGCTGTGATACCTCTGAGTGGGGGTTAACCAGCGGATACCTCTGAGTGGGGGTTAACCAGCTGTAAACCCTTTGGGGGGTTAACCAGCTGTGATCCCTTTGGAGGGGGGGTTAAACCCGGGCTGTGATACCTCTGAGTGGGGTTAGCCAGCTGTGATACCTCTGAGTGGGGGTTAACCAGCTGTGATACCCTCTGAGTGGGGGAACCCCTTAGCCCTCTGAGGGGGGGGTTAACCAGCTGTGATCCCTCTGAGGGGGGGTTAACCAGCTGTGATACCCTGGGGGGGTTAACCACGGAAAATTTAGTGGGATTAACCAACAAAGTGAATCCGTTTTCATTTTAGGGATTAGTTGGTAATCAGCTTTGATCTATGGAAGGGTAGGGCTGCCCAGTTCCTTGGAACAGGAGCCCTTCACTGACATAAAACCCTTTTTTCCCTTTCCTTACCCTTCCATTCCTGGAAAAACTTCATGTGAAAAAAGGATAATACTACGACTGTGTTTATATTAATGGTCTTTTTAATACTGCCCAAACTGTTCTTAAATGTTCGAACGTTTTCCTTTTCTAAAACGTAACTGTTCCTAAATGTTAAAAGTTTTTTTTGAAACGTCAATGCAATAAATGTTGTATTTAGAACTTTATGTAATAAGGAATTTAAAAAGAAGACTTTTTTAACCAAGTTGCAGCCATCATTAGTGGAGGTTCTGTCAAGAGGTTAAAGGCCCCTATTAGCGGAGGTTCTGTCAAGATTTTAAAAGGCACACTATTAGCGGAGGTTCTGTCAAGATGTTAAAGGCAAAATTATTAGCGGAGGTTCTGTCAAGGGGGTTAAAGGAAAAAATTAGCGGAGGTTCTCCCAAAGAGGTTATAAGCACAGCATCGCTCTGCCCCTCACCTTCGTAAGGATTCGTTAACCATCGTTAGTTTCAGTAGTCAAAATTGAAGGCAATGCAATGGCTAGAGATTTATTGATAGGCTTCGAAATTCTGGGTGATGAGTATTGTAGGGGGTTCAGGTGAGTGGGAAACAAGACTGACTCTGTCATGGGTGAGAATCAAGGGGCAGATTCATGCGTAAGTCATGAGTGTGAGATAACTGAAGGTTAAAGGGAGCCTGGAACTCAGTGATCTAGAGTAAGTCACACACAACCCCTTTCTCTCTCTCTCTCTCTCCCCTCTCTCTCTCTCTCTCCCCTCTCTCTCTCTTTCTCTCTCCCTCTTTCTTTTTCCTCCCCCCCCTTTCCCCTCCCCTCCCTCTTTTCTCTCCTCCTCTCCCTCTCTCATCCCCTTTCTTCTCTCCCCCTCTCTCTCTTTCTCTTTTTTTTGCCCCTCTCTTTTTTTTGCTCTCTCTTTCCCCTCTTCTTTTTCTCTTTTCTCCCCTTTTTTTTTTCTCTTTCTCCCCCTTTCCCCTTGTTTTTCTCTTTCTCCCTCTTCCCCTTGCCCCTCTCTTTCTCCTCTCTTCTCTTGCTCTCTCTCTCTTTATCATCTCTTCTTTTGCTCTCTTCTCTTTTATCATCTCTTCTCTTGCTCTCTTTTATCATCTCTTCTCTTGCTCTCTTTCTCCTCTCTTTCTCTTGCCTCTCTTTTTCCCCTTTTCCCCTTCTCTTCTTTTTCCCCTCTTTTCTTTTTCCCCCTTTTCTCTTTCTCCTTTCTTTTTTGCTTTTATCTCCTCTATATCTTTCTCTCTTCTTTTCTCTCCATATTTATTGCCCCCATTTCTCCGACAAATTTAAAAATTTATCATCTCATTTTTCTTTATTCTTTTTTTTTTTTTCCCCCAATTTTTTTTTTACATTAATGTTATTATAGAAAAAAATTAAAATTTTTTATTTTTTGCTGACTAAGTATTGTTATTTTTGGCACATTGTACGGGTTTAAGGGGGTTAAAGTTTTTTATCCTACCTGGCTAAGGTTATCAAAAAAGACCCAATTTCCTCCCTCAGGTCATTTTACTAGCCAAAAAAGGGGTTATCCTGCCTGGGCCCCCTTCAAAAACAGGGCTGTTGTTTTCCCCCAAATTTTACATCCACAGGCTGTTATCCTACCTGAGCCAATTTTAGTAATTTTTTTACCCTCATTTTCGATGATATTTAAACCTCTGCTCATTTTGCAAGTTATGATGAAATGCTCTCAGAGATCATTTTACAATCTTTTTCCTAGAGTTAATATATATGTAAATATATATTTAAAAATCCATTGCTAGCAAGGACAAAATAAAAAAAGTAGGGCCAAAATAGAACATGAACCAAACATGTTTCCGGATATTTCTGGGGGAATTAAAACATGCCCAAAAATGTTCAGGACCTTTTTCCCCAAAGTGTTCCCGCACATGTTTTTTAAAATTGAGCATCCGAGGAATGGACGATCACTGGTGGAGTGATAGCCTTGAGAACTGTGCTTCTCGAGTGAAGGAGCAGCCACCCTGCAGGGGCCCCAAGGGCAAAAAGGAGGCCCCCAGGGCAAAAGTCTGTGGGGCCCTTGGCAGTCAAGTGGAGGCCCCGGGGAAGGGAATTTGGGGGGCCCCAGGCCAAAACAGGCCCCGGGGGGGGCCCCAGGGTTTTCCCGCGGTAGGGCCCCGGGCAAAGGGATTTTTGGGGAAAATCAAGGGAAAAACCCTATGTGGGTCCAAAGGACTTGCAAACCCGTGGGGGCCCAGTGTTATTTACATGTTTTGGCAGTTCCTTAAAACACGGAGATGATCTTGAACACTATGTGCTTTTAAGATGAGTTGAAATGTGAAACATCGGGGATCTTTAATTTGTAGACGTTTCGCCATCCCGTGGCTTTTAAAACAATACATGGATATGATCTGAACACTGTACAGTTATATTCAGAAGACACTGGAAGACGAGGTAATCAGTCCCCCGGCCTAGAAGCAGGTGATGAGCACCGAAGTTTGAAGAACCCGAAACGGAAGATTGGTTCCAAAACTGGAGTCAGATGACGTGCAGCAGACGGGGTTTCCCCCGTAGAAATAGGGCATTCCCTTGGAGTATGTCCATGGGGGAAGTAGGTTGTAGTGATTTCTGTACCAAGATTCCATTAGATACATGTACAACATCATGGAATCTTGGTACAGAAGACATCCCCAAAAAATTGCTAACTCCTACGAAAGGACCTTTTTCCCTTTTGGGTAATCCCCCATCCGTGTCAGTGCCTTGTTTCCCACCTCCTCTGACCCCAGTATATAAGCACCAGTCTTCCTGCCTGTGGGCTCTTCAAGACTACGGTGCCCAGCCGCCCCACTAGATTCAGGGACTGATTACCTCTCTTTTACTGTTTTCTTTATTTAATCCAGAGTCTTCAGATTATGTCCATTTTATACTGATGGCTTTTATGGGGGGAAAATTTATAAAAATATCTTTATAAAATAAACATTCTGCAACATGAGTTGCTGGGTGTTACACTGTAGCATGAGTTGCTGTGTGTTTTTTCCTTTGCATGAGTTGCTGTGTGTTACCTGTAGCATGATTGCTGTTGTTTCACTGTAGCATGAGTTTCTTTTAATTTTTGTAGCATGGTTTCTGTGGGGTTACACTGTAGCATGGTTGCTGTGTGTTACACTGTAGATATTGCTTTTTGTTACACTGTAAGGTGGTTAATTTTTAGCATGATTACTATGTGTTACATTAGATGAATTACTTTTTGTTACATTTGCATGAGTTGCTGTGTGTTCACTGTAGCATGAGTTACTTTTGTTACACTTTTGCTGGGTTTCTGTTTTTACACTGTGCATGAGTTTCTGTTGGTTTCACCCGTAGCATGGTTGCTGTGTTTTTAAATGTAGCATGAGTTGCTGTGTGTTACACTGTAAGGTTGCTGTGTGTTAAATTGCATGGTTGCTGTGTGTTACACTGTAGCATGAATTACTGTGTGTTTAAATGTAGCATGAGTTGCTGTGTTTACACTGTAGCATGAGTTGCTGTGTGTTACACTGGCAGAGTTACTGTGTGTTACACTGTAGCATGAAAATTTCTGTGTGTTACACTGTAGCATGGGGTTACTGTTGTTACACTAGCATGAGTTACTGTGTTTTACACTGTAGCATGGTTTGTGTGTTACACTGTAGCATGAGTTACTGTGTGTTACAATTTTAGCATGAGTTACTGTGTGTAAAGGGATGAGTTCTGTGTGTTACACTGAGCTGAGTTTTTTTGTTACACTGTAAAGAGTTCGTTAAAACTGTGCATAGTTACTTTTTTACACTGGCATGAGTTACTGTGTTTACACTGTAGCATGAATTACTTTGGGTTTCACTGTAGCATGAGTTCTGTTTTGTTAAAACTGGAGCATGAGTTACTTTTGTTACACTGAGCATAGTTATTTAAAAGGTTGGGGGTGTTACACTGGAGCATGAGTTACGTTTTTAAATGAAACATGGGGTTACTGTGTGTTACACTGGAAACATGAGTTCTGTTTGTTACACTGAGCATGGTTCTGTGTGTTAAAACTGGGCATGATTTCTTTTTTACACTGGGGATGAGTTACTTTTGTTACACTGGAGCATGAATTACTTTTTTACATGGCATGGTTATTTTGTTTAAATTTTAGCATGAGTTACTTTTGTTAAATGGAGCATAGTTACTTTTTTACAATTTTAGCATGAGTTACTGTGTGTTACACTGGAGCATGAGTTTTGTGTTTCACTAGCATGAGTTCTGTTTGTTACACCCGGAGCATGAGTTCTGTGTGTTAAAACTGAGCATGAAACTGTTACACTGGAGCATGAGTTACTTTTGTTACACTGGAGCATGAGTTACTGTGTTTAAAACTGGAGCATGAGTTACTGTGTGTTACATAGCATGAGTTACTGTGTGTTACATTTTAGCATGAGTTACTTTTTGTGTTACACTTAGCATGGTTCTGTTGTTAACTGGAGCATGATTACTTTTGTTACACTGGAGCATGAGTTACTGTGTGTTACACTGGAGCATGAGTTACTGTGTGTTACACTGGAGCATGAGTTACTGTGTGTTTTTCCCAGCATGAGTTACTGTGTTTACACTGGGGATGAGTTTCTGTGTGTTAATTTGGGATTTAGTTTTGTGTTACACTGGAGCATGAGTTCTGTGTGTTACACTTAAACATGAGTTACTGTGTGTTACACTGGAGCATGAGTTAATGTTTACACTGGGGATGAATTACTGTGTGTTACACTGGAGCATGATTTTCTGTGTGTTACACTGGAGCATGAGTTACTGTGTTTTACACAGCATGAGTTACTGTGTGTTACACTGGAGCATGAGTTACGGGGTTACACTGTAGATGGTTTTGTGTTACACTGTAGCATGATTACTGTGTGTTACACTTTTAGCATGAGTTACTGTGTGTTTTCCTTTTAGCATGAGTTACTGTGTGTTACACTGTAGCATGAGTTACTGTGTGGCCCGTAGCATGGGTTTCTGTGTGGACACTGTAGCATGAGTTAATGTGTTTTCCCGAGCATGAGTTACTGTGTGTTACACTGTGGGATGATTACTGTGTGTTACACTGTAGCATGAGTTTCTGTGTGTTACACTGTACATGAGTTACTGTGTTTACCTTTGCATGGTT
>WNWK01023263.1:0-31328 GCA_009830355.1 Cherax destructor
TGTGTGTGTGTGTGTGTGTGTGTGTGTGTGTGTGTGTTTGTATGTGTGTGTGTGTTTTATGTGTTTGTGTGTTTAAAGTACACTTAATTTTTTTTATTATTCAGAAAAAACCTTATGAAGAAATAATCCAAGTAATCATTCTTTTTTTAAAAAATTTATATACTTGAAACGTGATATTGAATGATCACAAATAACCCCCCGAAGGGAGACTTGAAGCTTATGACGCCCTTCGGGCCAAAACATAAATCACTAACTTGTTAATGTTACAAGTCGGACTGAAATGTAAAAAGTTTATTTTATGTGCGGTTTTTGTATTGTTTCGTCTTACTATTTTCTTTTAATTACTTAAACACAAAAAACTTTTAAAAAGTCTGAAAGAGTCCATAACTGGAAAAGTCAACACAAATAAAAAATCCTTTTTGGAAAAAATTGTAGAAAAAAGGGAAAAACTACAATACCTGCTAATGCCTGAGGGGGAAACAATTCTCTTATTCAAAATCGCTGGACAAACCCAAGTATAAGATTCAATCTGATACCTCGTGCCTAAAAGGGGGGAACCCGACCTTGAACACATAAGTTCAGTCCATAAACGCACTTACCTCACTCTCCCTCCCTCCCCCTCACTAACCCATTTTTGAACCTCCAAACCATCTGTCATTCAACAGATTTAAAATATGATGTTTGTTCAGCGGCTCAGAAAAAACAGCAGTGGTGGTGAAAGTAAGGGTTGAAAAATGAGGAGAAGGGGTAATATAGCTCTTGGGTAACAAAAGTAGTTTATATTAAAAAAAATAGAACTTTTATTTAGTTTTGCCAATTTTTTCTCTCCAGTTCCATCTTTTTGATAATTCCATACAATTTTCCAATAAGGTATGGAAATTTTTTCCTCTTTTTCATGCCGTCGGGGGCCACGGGGGAAAATAGGGGGCCTTTCCCTTTTTTTTCCCCCACACCTGAATTACGATTGCCCTGGAAATTTTTCCTTGGTAGAAATTTTTTTTTATTTTTTTCCTCTCTCCTTTTCCTCTCCTTCCTCCTTCCCCTTCTTTCCTTCTTTTTTCTCTCTTTCTCTTCTCTCTCTCTCTCTCTCTCTCTCTCTTCTTTTTCTTCTCTCTCTCCCTCTCTCTCTCTCTCTCTCTCTCTCTTCTTCTCTCTCTCTTCTCTCTCTCTCTCTCTCTCTCTCTCTCTCTCTCTCTCTCTCCTTCTCTCTCTCTCTCTCTCTCTCTCTCTCTCTTCCTCCTCAGCATATATAAATTGTGTATTATAAAAAACATGCAGATAGGAGATAAAATTCTGTTTCGGGGAAAAACGACGCTCCCCCAGTTTGTTGGGGGGGAAGCCGGGCTTCTTTAATACCTGTCCCCCAGTATGCTTTTTGACAGAGACAGAGTATATTTTTATCTCATTTTTAAAAATTTAAAAAACGTTTCTCTGTATTTACACCAGAGGTGGATGTCTGCAAACACGCCGAGAGATGCTACCTCAATGCTATCCCCTAGAAGTGTGTATTTGTCATTGTATACCCCCAAGATGTGTATTTCAGCGCGTATATACATCAGACATGATGAATATCTCATTGTATGTTATGAGTCGGTTTATCCCAGGGACATATCTGGGTCTACTTTATATTTTTTTTTTTTTGACACCTTTTAAAAATTTTACAGACTTAAATTATAAGTCTTCAGAAATTTGAAAAGTTGAGAATCAAAAATCAAAATACAATAATTAAATTTATCTAATCTACGTAATTTTGCAAACTTTATTTTGGTCTTAATCTACTGGGCTTACCCTTCAAGGGAAGTAAATGTCTTGATGCAAAGGGTTTTGCCCTGAAATTGGAACTCCTTCCCCCTTCTTTTGGCCAAATCTAGTACACTCCACGAGTGTAGCGTTTACCCATTTTAATGATAAAAATTTTTGGGGAAATGTACATTCGCCAATAAATTTGAGGATTTCTGATTCAACATACTCATTTTTGGGAAAGAATACTTCATCAATGCCCTTTATTGTTCATTCCCCCCTTATCTCAGTGCAACAGAAAATTTAATATCTCCACCTATGCCAGATCAACTAGTCTGTGTTGGATAAGTTGGCTAGCGGGCCGGTAACAATAGCCTGGTTTTCCAAGTAAGCGGCAGACAAGCCCGGCTCTAGTAGAAAAATCTCGAAACACAACAAAAAGGGAAATCAAAGGTGGGGCAACCACAGCCTGGAGTAGAAGAAAAAATTCTGCATGAATTAGATGTTCAGTATTTCTACTAAAAAATTTAAATCTTATGCAGGACAACAAAAATGTTTCCCCAATACTATCAAAGCTAAAAAACCCTTACTAAATACCCCCTGATAAGAAGACATATCAATATCTTTTTTTCTTTATGTAGTCAGTTTTAACATGTATTCTAATGATGAATAAAAATATTGATAGTTAAAGCAGGTGTTTAAAATTTTGTTCACTTGTCTCGAAGAATGCCGTAGATTTCCTGCCCTCCTGCTAAACACCTTTTTTTGCTACATGTTATCAAAGGCAGGAAAAATTCAAAACCTCAGTACCTGGAGAGCCCTGGTTGCTCGGGAAATACAGGCGGGAACCCAGGTATATAAAAAAAAGGCTTTTGGGGGCCCTCCCCGGGAAAGCAACTGTTAAGTAAACAGTCCGTATCATAAGGAAAACTAAAAAAAAAAACAAAGGAACAGTGAATAAAAAACAAATAACTGGGCGCTAGAGTTTGAGCGAATATATAAAAATTAATGTGAACTTAACATCAAAAATATAACTAAAGTGGGCCCCGCCCAGATTTTCCGCAACCACACTGCAAATTGAAAAAAGAGTCATGTAATCATCTAAACAAAAATGGATAAATTATGGAAAAAGGTTCTACCAATGGATATTGAAGAACAAAATGGTGAAAGTAACTGTTAAAAAAAAAGGGTGTAGACAAAAGGGTGGAAATTTAGCTTCGGGGGCTGGCTAAATAACTCGGGTTCGATCCCCGGCTGGTGCGTATATTTGTTTTTTAAAACCCTTTTTCTAAAAGTGCTTTTAAATTTTGGGGGAACTAAATATCTGTGGATATACATTTCTCTTATTTTCTTGTATCTGCCATTTGGTTTATAATTCACGTAAATGACGAGTATTAGATTTTGTATAATTTTATATCAAATTTCATTCAGTCCCTGCTGCCTGTTTTTTATTATTTATATTTGCGCAGTGGTGGGAATTTTTTTTTTTAAATATTCATCTGTGTTAATCTGTTCTTTTATAGATTTGCGTATTTTGATAATCTTAAAATTAAAACGATGACTTTTATAGTGTAGCACCTTGTAACTTTATTTTTCACTAAATAAATACTTTTATTTTTTTAGTTCTTGAAATTAATTGAATTACTATTTACTGACTTCTAGTTCCCCTTTTTTTTTGTATTTATTGGCTTTAAAAATATACAATTTACCCAAAACATATAAATTTACTAGACCAGTCTTTGAATACGTTAAATGACTTTTTATGCCCTTTTAAAAGCCCCACAGAACCAATTAAAATAACTTTATTCAAGCAGACAATTTAAAAACTATATTCAATAATCTAGAACTGGAAAAAAAAATCTTAGCATCATTTAAATGGACAAAAAGGAAACCTTTAAAAATCCAAAAACCCCATGAATAATCTTTACATAAATGGAGAATGTCCATAGGAAATTTTATAGAAAACTCGGAGATTGTAGACTTCATCACGGGTCTACGGACCCAGAATGTGATTAATGTCTTACAAACTAACTGAAAAGTAACGAAGAAAGAAAAAAACATCTGATGGGAAAAGTAAAGGGGGTTTCCAAATCCCCAGTTCTTGGAATGATGACATTCTCAATCTAAATAAATGATAGATGTTTTTGGTTCATTTTTAAAGTCCAATCTAAAAAATGGTGGAATTTAAAATGGATGAAGGGGAAAGGGAAACTATTTTTTTTTTCTTAAAAAAGAGAAGCAGTTTTTCTTCAACATTGTCATCGTGGCAACGACAGTAAATTTTTTTCCGGGTTGGGAGGATTGAGCCTCCCCAAATATTGAGCTGAATGACCCACCGTTTTGCTCTTCAAAAAAAAAAAAAAATAATAATAATAATAATAATAATAATAATAATAATAATAATAATTTTAAAATAATAATAATAATAATAATAATAATAATAATAATAATAATAATAATAATAATAATAATAAAATAAAATTTAAAAAAAAACAATAATAATAATAATAATAATAATAATAATAATTAATAATAATAATAATAATAATAACGGTCATTCACTTCCCCAACACTTCCCTGAACAAGACACCCATCGTATCTTCACCATACACCACCATTCAAAAAAAATAAAACCCCAAAACCCCCCTTTTTTTTTTCAATTTTTCCCGTTTTTTCAGTCACTTAAACAACTTTCTCACAAAATAATCTTCCTTCAACAATGTTTTTTTCGAACAAACTTAAGGGGAACTTGTTTTAAAAATTCGTATATATAAATCAATTCGGCTCCCCTGGTTTAAAGGGGGGTGTGAATTGCTGGGTAGGAACTTTGGGTCTTTGTCTAATCGACTGAAAGTGGTTGTAGTGAGCATAACGGGGTTGGGGTTTAGTGTATTGTAAGTAGTGCTTGTGTGGATAACTCAGTGGATTGGAGCATAATGTAGTTGTTGCAGTATTCTTTATTATTATTATTATCAAAAAATAAACTTATTCGTATTGGCTGTAATTTGAATATTATAGTGGATGTATGTGCATATTGTTGTGGTTGTATGAGCATAATTAAGGGTGTAGTATGCATACGGTAGTGGGTGTAGTGTACGTATTGTAAGGGTGTATTTTTTTAATGGTTGTCTATGTGTATGAATTGTAGTGGGTGTTTGTGCTTCTTGTGGAAATATTATAGGGGAGGTGCAGGGGAATTGTATTAGTGATTGTAGATTGTAGTGCGGAAGGGTGGGGTTAGTGTTTTGACCGGTGCAGTAAATATTAATTAATTTATTTAATATGTGGTTCCTTGTGATTGAAGTATTGTGAATACAACGTGAAGTTTGTGGTGGGGGTTATATCGAAGTGGGTCTTTGTAGGGGGGTTTATTGTAGTGATTGTGCTAAGTAGTTGTACGTTGTGATTTGCTAAGTGATTGTAGTGTACTGATTGTAGTGATGAATTCTATTGTGATAGTCTTGTGATGTATTAAGGGGTTATAGTGGAGGAATTGGTTTTTAAAGTTTCATGTTTCAGGTATTGTATACTATGGATTAGGTATCGTATACTGACACTGTATATTGGATATTGTATATTGGTATTGTTTATCGGGGTTGAGTAGCTTGTATTGTGGGGGTTTCACGTGTTGGGGGTCGTGTTTGGGTATAGTGTGCGTTACTGAGTAGATGATTTTAATGTTTTGAGTTTCTGGGGGTCTTTGCAGTGGGCTTCCTTGGTTTCAATAAATTCACTGGGTTTATGAATGGACTCTAACATTTAATGCTTATTTTGCTGTATTAAATGTGGTGGAACTTTCGTAGCATGTTTTGTGTACTAACACGAACAGAGGGCTCGTGACTGTGATATGCTAATGAAAGTCGCAAAGCCAGTATGGGACAGTGAGGATGGTAATTTCTGCCAGGGGCTCTCTCATTTTTTCTTGTGCATCTCTTTCGTCAAAAGCTCAGTGCGTTTCCCCCCGTATGTCCCCCAGTTTCTCTTTGTGTGCAGGAACTGATAAGGACTCGTTAGCAGGAGGACTTCAGGGAAATTTTTGAAAGATTGAGAAAGGGGAAAAAAAGGGAAGATGATAAGGATCAGCAGCAGCAGACCTGAAGAAATGAGTGAAAAGAGGAAGAGACGACTAGGCAAATACGATTAGTAGTTCGTCTTGTGACCCCGGTGGGGGTGGCCTTCATCAACTCCTTTATTAATAAACCCCACGTGTTTGTCGTTTCGTTACAAAAAAGAGAATGAAAAAAAAGGAGAAAAGTGGAAAATATATGAGAAGGAAAAAAAAAATGTATATTTGAGTAGGAGAGCAGAACGATTGGAAGAGGCAGTGAAGAAAATGAATAAATGAAGATCAAGAGGAAATAATGAAGAGGAGAAAGGTCTGGAGACATTATGTCTTCTTGAAATCAGTCACTTTCAGAATGGGTTTGTTGCTGTCTGCTGATATTGTTGCTTCTGCTGCACAGATCTGCTGCTGTTGCTGCAGATCTGTACATCTGTTCTGGGGGGCCGCTGGATCTCTCTGCTGCTAAAAATTCTAATTTAACACAATGTGAAATGGTTGAAAAAAATTTTTTAATTTAAAACCCCAGAAACTTTTTCTCCTACCTCCTACCTATATATTTCGTATCTCCCTCCTCATCCATATTTCCTCTCTAAATCCTCATATACCCCCCCCTTTTCCCCCTCCATATCATTCCTATTCCTTCCCCTATATACCCTCTACAACACCATATACTTCCCCCTATAGACCCTTTTCATCCCCTAGGTGATATATCACATTATTAAGCAAATCCCCTAAATTTGCTTGTAACAGATAAATCAACTGTTTATTTGAATCCAGATTTGCCTGTTAACCTTTTGGGGGCCTAGTTCCTGGGGTTTTTATTAATAATTTGTTCTTGCTACCCTCCACAGGGGGATGGGGGTGCACAATTAACATCTCTTCGGCGGTAAAATCCCCAATATCCTCTCCCCCATGCTTGTACTCCCCTCCTCCTACCTCCATCGTTTATACCCCTCTATCCCCCCTTCCCCTTCCTTTATTCCCTCTACATCATTCCATTCATCCTATCTAACTCTCAGTACCCAATTCCCTATATTTCTAAATCTTTCTGTAGGCCCCCTATATCATTCTTCCCTATACACCCCCTTTTATCATTCCCCCTTTTTACCCCCCCACATCATTCTTCCTATACCCCCTTTTATTTTTTTTCCCCCATACATCCCTTAGTATCATTCCCCCCATACCCCCTATATATCATTTTTCCCCATATACCCCCCCATCATTCTTCCTATACATCCCCCCTATATCACTCCTCCTATATATATCCTAAACTCCTCCCTTTAATTATAAGAGACAATTGAATATAAAGTTTCATCTCTCCTCTTGCAACCTGTTGATGATAGGGGGAATTCTGAAGTTGTAAAAGGTGATGGGGGAGAGGGGCGAAAGGGGGGAAAAAGAGTGTTTTAGAGAAGAGAGGAAAAGAAGGGATAAAAGAGGGTTAAGGAATAGGAATTAGGAAAAAAGAGAAAGGAATGGTGGTAAGAAGAATTAAAGTGGGGAAGGGGAAAAAAAGTGGTGTGAAAAGGTTAGGTGAAAGGGGGAGGGGAAAAAAATGGTGAGAGAAGATATTTTTGACAATGGCGTATGAGGGCGAGAAAAAGGGGGGAATGAGTAGAGGAAGAGACGTGAGGGCTGGAAGGCTAAGGGGAAAAGGGGGAGATGGGGGGAGAGAGAGAGAGGTATACGGGGCCCCAAAAAAATGCTTTTAAAGGGCGGAAATGGACCGGAAAGGAGGAAGAAAAAAAAAAAATGTGCAAAATGGGGGATGGAAATTAGGACCAAATGAAGAACAGAAAGGCAAGCAATTATGTCAGGATTAAACAAATAATAAGAAAATGTTCTAAGTATTAAATAAACAAATATTTTGATATTCAAGAAAAAAAAATTTCAAAAAAATTATAAAGGGTTGGAAAAAAAAAAAATATATATATATATATATATATATATATATATATATATATATATATATATATTATATATATATATATATATATTATATACCAAAAATATATATATATATATAAAAATATATATATATATATATATATATATATATATATATATATATATATATATATATATATACAGATAAAAGGACCCATCTAGAACTTTACTGGGGCCCTCATCCTCCAGAAGACAATAAATGTCCCCCGGGAAAATCGGGTTCTTCCGACTGTTTTTAAATTTTCTTCTCCACCCCCCAAAAAATTTATAATGCTTTTTAATAGACAGAATACTTGACGAAAGCACAAACATGAACATGAAACATTGGTACAGTATATCAAAATTATGAATATCCTCCAGCTCCCAGAACCGGACGTGAGCCCAGTATGCAGCATGCATTTTTTCCCCTGGATGGCCCGCTGGGGGGTGGAACATGAACGTGGCTGCCCTTTTGGGCCCTGGTGGTGTCGATGAGTCTGGCCCGTTCTTTAAGGAAACGTGTTAACCCCTGCCCCAAGGTCTCGTCCCACTGGGACAAACTGATACTGTTGGCTTATGCCCCCGTACTTGCCGATCTTGTACTCCTCCTGTGGTCAGCAGCTCCCCCCTGTCGCCTGACACTGTGAAGGATGTGGTGTCAGCCAGTGTCGACACACAGGAAGTCCATGCTAGGCTTGCCATTTTCCCAAAAGGATAGATGGTGATCCCGTTGGGCGTTTGCGGGTTGTGGGTATTGGGCTACTAGTGATCGGGCTCTCCCCGGCTGGGCATCCAGCTAAAAAAGGGTTCTCTTTATGATATAGTTGACTTCATTGTGTCTTGCATCCAGCCCTTTGGTTTTGGAAAGTTTAACCATATAAACCCTATTGGTCCCGCAAATCCCCCATTCCGTGTGTTGGAATCCCCGGTGATGTGCACTCACAGCTAGGAGCGGGGTCTCCTTCTGATTTAAAACCCAAAAACATTTGGCAAGCATCTTTTCAAAAAAATATATATATATATATATATATATATATATATATATATTTTTATATATATATATATATATATAAAAAACCCCAATTGGGGTTTTCAGAAATCAGACTCAGCTCTGGGCCTCTTCCAACCCCTTTGGGGGGCCCTTTCTCCCTGCCCCCTGAGTTTTTCATACCTCGTTTTAAACCCTATGTATGGTTCCTGCCCCCACTGTGTGTGTGTGTGGTGTGTGTGTGTGTGTGTGTCTCACCACGCTCACCTGTTTGGTTGGGGGGGCGATTCATAGCTGCTGGTCCCCCTTCACGGGCCGCTACTGGGTCCTCTCCCTGCGCCAGGCTTTATCATACCTCCTTAAAAATGTATGGAACCTTTCCTACATCACTTCCTAAACTATTCCACTTCCCACCTCTGTGACTGAAAAATATTTCACCCCCGTGATTCTCTGGGTCTTCAACTTCCAACTGTGTCCCCTTTTGCTGTGCCCCCTCTCTGGAACATTCTGTCTCTTCCACCTTGTCCAATTTTCTCAGTATCTTATATGTCGTTATCATGTCCCCTATCTCTCCTGTCCTCGTGTCGTCGGGGCGATTTCCCAACCTCTCCTCTGGACATCCCCCCATCTCGGGCTTGTCTTGTTGAACCTTTGCACTTTTCGCTTCCGTGCTTGGCAGATGGGGGGTTCCAAATGGTGCTGCATCTCATTGGCCTAACGTACACAGTGTACAGGGTCCTGAACGATTCTTTTTAAGATGTCGGAATGCTTTTCCCCAGGTTTCTAGGCCCCTATCTGCAGCAGTTATTTGGTTGATGTGCGCCTCAGGAGATGTGCCTGGTGTTATACTCATTCCAAATCTTTTTTTGATTGAGGTTTGTAGTCCGGGCCCCCCCAGACTGTACTCCGTCTGCGGTTTTTTGCCCTTCCCAATCTTCATGACTTTGCACTTGGGGGGTTGAACGCCAGAACCCTTCTGGACCAGGCTTGGGCCTGTCCAGACCCCCTTTTAGTTCTCCCCGGTCCTCGTGCGATTGAATTCTTCTCATCAACCCATCATCTAAAAACAGGGACACTTCGGGGTCTATTCCTTCCGTCATGTCGTTCACAAATACCAGAAACAGCACCGGTCCAGGACTGGCCTTTTGGAACCCCCCCGTCCCGGCCCCTCGACACCTCGCCACGTACTTGCTCGTGATGTCTTCCGACAGGTATTCCCTGATTCATTGTAGTGCCTTCCCGTTATCCCCACCTGGCCCTAACTTCTGCACTAATTTTTGTGTGGAACTGTGTAAACGCCTTATAGTCCAAAAAAATGCAATCTACCCACCCCTCTCTCTTTTTCTTACTGCTGTCCCCCTGTCATACTTTCGCTGCTATTCATTCTCATACTTTTGGGCCCCCCCTTCTTTCCCTCCTTTCTGTGATGTATGTTAGTTAGTTACCATTTTGTCCTAGGAATGTGATTAGACACTAGGCCTGTTGTTCTCCCCTAATTGCTCAAATTGTGGTTGCGGGGTGGTCTCGCTCCTGGCCCCCTTTCCTTCTGTTGGGTTTTTCCCCCTGTCCTGCTTTATTTTTGTCTTAAAACTATGTATGGTTCCTGCCTCCCTATATCTTTCTCTAGTCCTTCCCCCTTCCTGACTACTCTGTGGCTGAAAAATTTTCCCCGACCCCTTTGCTCATCTGAGTCTTCAGCTTCCAGTTGTGTCCCCTTGTTTCTGTTTTCCCCCTCTAAAAACCCCTTACTATCTCCTTTTTCAATGTGTGTGTGTGTGTGTGTGTGTGTGTGTGTGTGTGTGTGTGTGTGTGTGTGTGTGTTAAAGTGGTGGAGGCTGTATCCCCCTCCGCTAATCATGAGAGGCAACCCCATTTTTTACTCACAAAGTTAAAAGGGAAAAGCAATGAAATAAATTCCTCCTCAGAATATATATATAAACAAAAATTCACGAAAAAGCTCAAAACACAGTCAAGCCGTTTAAAGCTCATAAAGGGTAACAAGATTTGCTGCTCACAAAAAAAAAGAATAACACCACGCAGGGCAAAAAGTAGCATAACATACGAAAAAGCTCACTCAATATCATATACAACACAAAAAACCCCCCCCCATACCCTCTCGTTATAACCCTAAACAGCACTGCCGGCACCAATACAATATCAGATATTTGGGGTTATAAGAACGAAAGAAGAACACTGCAGCGGCCTCTGGCCCTGCGGGCAGGTTCAATTCCCCCAAATTATCCCCAAAGCCTTGACCTGTTCAGGTCAGTCACATTCTTTAAGGGAGGACCCCGGGATCTGACCTGGCACAAGCTAGTCAGGTCCAACTCACCCACCCCCCCACTCATGTATTTATCAACCTATTTTAAAACTACACAACGTCTTAGCTTCTATGACGGGTTGGGTTTGTTCACTCACCCCCAACTCTTTTCCCAAAACCTTCTTTCCTATATCCTTCAATCTGAATTTTCCAATATAAAACCATTGTGCGAGTCTGTCAATAATATATTTTTTTAGCCCTTTTAAACCTCTTTATTAATTCCTTTTTTCCATTTTCACCTCAATCATATCCCTAATTCTCGTCTTTCTAGAGAGTGCAGATTCAGGGCCCTCAGTCTATCCTCATAGGCAAGATTTCTGAAAATGGGATCAACTTTGTCATCCTCCTTTGTACGTTTCCAGTGCATTTATATCCTTTTTAATCGGAAAACCAAAACTGTCAGCATAATCTAAATGAGGCCTAACCAAGATATATAGAGTTGAAGAACAACCTGCGGACTTCTATTATTTATACTTCTTGATATGAAGCCAAGGTTCTGTTAGCTCTATTGCGAACCTTATGCACTGTTGTTTGGGTTTTTTCAGATTCCTGTTCCAGAACCCTAAATTTTTTGTAATCCTAATATTAAGATCTACATTATTTAGTTTTTTGTGGCATGGTTATTTTCCTGTCAACTTTAAAAATTTGCATTTGTCTTATTAAACTGCATCCCCATCCGACCACTGCATCACCTATTAAAACCCCTCCGGGTTTTCTAATGTCCTCATTTGAATGTTGGACCCCCTTTTTGGGTCATCACAAATTTCATGTCCTTTTACCTCGTCTATGTCGTTTATTTAAATTGTGAACAACAAGGGGCCCAACACTCCCCCCTTGGGGAACCCGCTCGTGACTTCCCCCACTCTGATTTCCCCCATTTATGCAAACTCTCTGCTGTCTTTTGTCAACCTCCTTTTATCCAAAAAAAAATTTCTCCCCCTATTCCGTGTCCTTAATTTTTTCAACGTCGAGGGAACTCTATCGAAAGCCTTACTAAGTCCATTACACAATATAAAATTCAATACCATGATCTACCTCCTCTTTTCCTTAGTGAAGAAAGTTAGTAAACAGGAACCCCCTTTTAAAACCTTAGTTATTAATCAATTTATCCTTTCAAAATGGCTACGAATTGCTTCAGTAATTTTTGATTCCTGAATTTACCAACTATGGAGGTAACATCGGTCTATAGTTCTAAAAAACATCGGTCTTGGTTTTTTCCATTTTCCCCTGTTGGACTATGCCAGATTGTAGTGATATATTGAAAAGATTAGCCAAGGTATGTTTTAAATTCCCTTAACTTTCCCTTTTAAAACCCCCTTCAACAGTTCATCGGGGGCTGGGGATTTGTTAGGTTATAATTTCTCACTGAGGAAATGTCACTAGTTCCCCCCTTGCATAGTTTATTATCGCCCCGTTCTACATAATTTATTTCGGGAAATTTTTCCTTTTAGTATCTTTCTGAGTAAAAATAAAGGGGAAATAGGCATTAAAAAATTCCCATACCCCTTTCACTTCAGTGATCTGACCTAAAATTACTCTTAAGTGGGCCTATCTTGTCCCTAATCTTACTTCTTATCCTTAAAGAACCCTTTTGGGGTTGTCATCGAATCCTTGCGCTTTGCCTCATAATCCCCTTTTCTTTTCTTATTCCTTTTTTTTTTTTTCTTTTTAATTGAATATATTGATTTCTTAACTGCCCCCTTTCCCCCTTTTGATACGCCTATATATATCATCTTTTTTTCCAATGAGATGTTTTAATCTATTGTTTATTTATTTGGAAAATTTTTTTGTTAGATCTAATTTCCCTACTCGGAACAAAAGATATCTAAAATGCACTACCTCTGAAATTCATACTGGGGGCCCCCCCTCTTGACCCATATAAGGGGATCCCAATTAAACCCACCCAGGTAATTTCAGCCCCATGAAATCTGCCAACGAAAGTCTGGAACAGAGACTTGATTACAGTTATCTGGGGGAAATTTCCCTGATTTTTAAACAAAAGATTTGTGATCCTTTCCCTAAGCTCATCATTAACCTCAAGATTATTCTAGGTTCTTTGTTGGGAAAAAACCCAAATCTAGCAGGTTATTTCCTCTGTTGGTTCTGTCCAAATGTTTTTTTAAAAACAGTTGAATCTTCCAAAAAGTCACTAGACTCAAAAATTTTCCCATCCTTTTCCCCAACAATTTGTCTAAAGTTAAAATCTCCCATTAACACAACATTTTTTTATCTAGACCCCCTTTGAATTTCGTCCCGAAGTTTACTGCCCCCTATCAAGATTTGGGGCCTGAAATCCCCCCCAAAATTAGTTTTCCGGCCCTCAAAAACTTAAACCAAACAGATTCAGTGGCTGCCCTTTAAATATCTTGTCTAACACAACAATTTAAATTGTCTCTGACATAAAAAACCCCTCCACCCCCCCTTTCCCGTTACCCCTCGTGTGGAATAATTTATACCTTGTATGTGACATTCAGAAGGCAACTCTCTATCTTTCAGTTAAGCCAGGTCTGTTATAGCAATAATATCTATCTTCCTCCCTTGCAATTAATCTTGCTCATCTATCTTATTTTTTTCACTCCTGCATTAATATCATATATAATATCATTTAGCTCTCAACTCACAGTATAACATCAATTACAGCTAAAAAACATACTATGATATCACACTGCAGCTCACAACACACACTAAAACATCACAGGGGCAGCCCCACCCCCAAAAAAGGCAGCCCCTCACTGCAGACGTCTTAATAATGAAGAATGGTAAAAAAAGCGAACAAACTCAGTGTGTTCGGTTGTTGACAATGGGGTAACTTCTGTAAACTTCCAGGCGTGCAGAGGATGAATGTTGGCCAAAGTTGATTGCAACTTCGTCAGGTGTGACGTGGTGTGTAATATAAATGCTCAATAAAGTATTCTACTCTGCAGTCTCCAGTCTATTTGTTTCACTCCTGAAAAGAGTTGTATGCTCAAGGGATTTCGCTCTGGGTGCTCCGCTGAAGCGATATTGCGTGTGTCTCTTTCTGGCTTCGTCTTCTATTTTCTATTATTAATGGGAAGATAGGTACATAGTCATGGTAAAAAAAATAATACAGTAAGTTACGCGTTTGTTTGAGGTGTGTGAAGGCATAGTGTTGTTTGGGACGGTACGAACAGTTTTAATCGTACCAGCTATGTTTGCTGGGATCGGTTTCAGCCCCTGGCCTGCATTTCTGGTTCCTACCTCGTGGGCCTATCATACCTGCTCTTGGAAATGTGCATTGAATTTGGCTCTACCACTTCGCCATCTTCGGTAGCTCATTCCATTTACCCACATGAGACTCAAAAAAAAAAAAAAAAACATTTCCTAACAACCCTGTGGTTCATCTGTGTCTTTATTTTCCCTTTTGACCCTTCCCCCTATGCCTCTCTGTCAGATTATCTGTCCCTATCTATTCTGCCAAACTTCTGGTATCTTGTATGTCATAATCATGTCTCCCTTAATTCTTCTTTCTTTTAAAAACGTCAGGTTCAATTTTACTTTTACTTTCTCTTCATTACCCCAACCCCTCAACTCTGGGGCTAGTCTCTCCAAATTTTTTGATCATTTCCATTTTCATATGCTTGATCAGGTGGGAGGGCTCCGTGCTGTTGTTGCATACTCCTTAACCTAACATGTCATGTGGAAGTCTAAGTCTTTACTCTTACTAGCTATCCTCTTATGCTACAGATGTTATTCGATTCGTGTACCTCTGGTGATATGTTGGGTGTGATGTCCTTGAGTGATATCCGTAATTTCTCGCCTCTAAAGTTGTATGCCGTGTCTGGACATCTCTGTCTCAGATTAATCCTGTTCCCCAGGATGCGACTCACACCAGTCGACTAATACCCAAGTACCCATTTTACTGATGGGTAACATTTTATGGAAACACGGAGATCGATCCCAGGACCTCAGTGTGTGAGCTTAGTGCGCTAGCAATCGAGCTTGCATGCTTGCTTGCTTTTGCTTTCTTGCCTGCTTGCTTGCTTACGGTGCCCCGTGGCAAGGTAGGCAATGCTTTCGCCTCACACATTAGTGTTTCTGGTTCAATTCCCGGCCGGGTGGAAACATTGGACGTGTTTACCCTGGTGTCCTATTCACCTAGCAAGCATGTAGGTACCAGGGTGTTAGTCGACTGGTGTAGGTCGCATCCTGGGGAACAAATAAATGACCCCAATGAAAATAAGACAGACAGTCTTTGTTGAAGCACTGACAAAAACAGAACGACAGCAGCTGGGAGAAGAACACAAAAGCAAAAGGAGCTAGGAGGAGAGACAAGGACAGAATCAGCAGAGGACAACCGGAGCAGGGCAGGCAAAAAGAGCAAGCCCACACAGAACCATCCCCAACACCCAACAACCAAGCACACTATCCAACACAAACACAATCCACACTCACACCCCCAACCTAACACTCCACTATGAATCCCACAGTCACCGCCAGGTCCCCTACCCTCACAGACCCCCAAAACAGTGTTAAAAGGCAATTGAAGGTATGGTACACAAATGCTGATGGAATAACAAATAAGTGGGAGGAGTGGCACGAGTCAAAAAGGCATCACCGGACAAAAGCTCTAAAAAACCAAGCTCACAGGTATGATAACAAATGCCATCTTTCAATGGGATACAGATCCTGAGGAAAACAGGAACAGAGGGGTGGAGGTGCACTGCTGATCAAAAACCGATGGGATTTTGATGAGCTGGGGAGAGGAGACAGAGGAGAAGCAAGAGATTACATAGTAGGAATGCTACAGTCTGGAGGTCCCAAGGTGGTAATTGCCCTGATGCATACCCACCACAGAACAGCAGGAGGCCAAGGCAAGAGTATGATGAGAAGTAATAGAGCAATGGTTGACACACTGGCTAAAGTGGCCAGAAAGGCTCATGCGAGCAGGGCAAAGCTACTGATCAGGGGTGACTTCAACCACAGGAAATAGACTGGGAGAACTTGGAGCCACATGGGGGCCAAGATACGTGGAGGGCTAAGATGATGGAGGTGGTACTGGAAAACTTCATGTACCAACCATAAGGGATACTACCAGGGAGAGAGGAGGGAATGAACCAGCGAGACTGGACCTAGTAGTCACCTAGTAGTGCAGATATTGAGGCCATCCACATGAAAGTCCCTCGGGGCCAGTGTCATATGGTTTTAAGCTTTGATTACACAGTAGAGTTACAGGTGGAGGAGGCAGATGCGTCAGAAGAATAAAGCCAAACTACAAGAAGGGACTATGCGGGCATGAAGAACTTCCCTAAACGGGGTTCAAATGGGACAGAGAACTGGAAGGGAAATCAGTAAACGAGATGATGGAATATGTGACAACAATATGCAAGGAAGCTGAGGAAAAGGGTTTTTACCCAAGGAAACAGAAACAACGAAAAAGCCAGGATGAGCCCGTGGTTCACCCAAAGGTGCAGGGTGGCCAAAACCAAGTGTGCTAGGGAATGGAAGAAGTATAGAAGGCAAAGAACCCAGGAAAATAAGGAGAGCAGTCGTAAAGCCAGAAACGAATATGCACAGGTAAGAAGGGACCCAACGACAGTATGAGAATGAACATAGCAGCGAAAGCCAAATCTGACCCAAAGCTGCTGTACAGCCACATCAGGAGGAGAACAACAGTCAAGGACCAGGTGATCAGGCTGAGGAGGAAGGAGGGGAGGTCACAAGAAATGACCGCGAAGTGTGTGAGGGCTCAACATGAGATTCAAGAGGTGTTCACAGAGGAGGTAGAAGGGCCTCCAGAAAGGAGGAGGGTAGGGTACACCATCAGATGCTAGATACAATACTCACAACTGAGGAGGAAGTGAAGGGCTACTAAGCGAGCTGGATACCTCAAAGGCGATTGGGCCGGATAAACTCTCCATGGGTCCTGAGAGAGGGGCAGATGACTATATGTACCACTAACAACAATCTTCAACAGTGTATCGAAACAGGGCAACTACCTGAGGTATGGAGACAGCAAATGTAGTTCCAATTTTTAAAAGGAGACAGGAACGTAGCACTAAACTACAGACCAGTGTCACTGACATGTATAGTATGCAAGGTCATGGAAGATTATCAGAAGAAGAGTGGTGGAGCACCTAGAAAGGAATGAGCTTATAAAGCCACGGCCAACACGGTTTCAGGGACGGGAAATCCTTTTCACAAGCCTACTGGAGTTCTATGACAGGGTGACAGCAGTAAGACAAGAGAGGGTGGGTAGATTGCATATTCTTGGACTGTAAGAAGGCGTTTGACACAGTTCCACAAAAGAGATTAGTGCAGAAGCTGGAGGACCAGGCAGGGATAACAGGGAAGGCACTACAATGAATCAGGGAATACCTGTCAGGAAGACAGCAGCGAGTCATGGTACGTGGTGAGGTGTCAGAGTGGGCGCCGGTGACGAGTGGGGTTCCACAGGGTCAGTCCTAGGACCGGTGCTGTTTCTGGTATTTGTGAACGACATGACGGAGAATAGACTCCGAAGTGTCCCTGTTTGCAGATGATGTGAAGTTGATGAGAAGAATTCAATCGGACAGGACCAGCCTGAACTAAAAAGGGATCTGGACAGGCTGCAAGCCTGGTCCAGCAATTGGCTCCTGGAGTTCAACCCCACCAAGTGCAAAGTCATGAAGATTGGGGAAGGGCAAAGACCGCAGACGGAGTACAGTCTAGGGGGCCAGAGACTACAAACCTCAATCAAGAAAAAAAAGATATTGGGGTGAGTATAACACCAGGCACATCTCCTGAGGCGCACATCAACAAATAACTGCTGCAGCATATGGGCACCTAGCAAACCTAAGAACAGCATTCCGACATCTTAATAAAGAATCGTTCAGGACCCTGTACACTGTGTACGTTAGGCCCATAATGGAGTATGCAGCACCAGTTTGAACCCACACCTAGCCAAGCACGTAAAGAAGCTAGAGAAAGTGCAAAAGTTTGCAACAAGACTAGTCCCGGAGCTAAGGGGTATGTTCTACGGGGAGGTTAAGAGAAATCGACCTGACGACACTGGAGGACAGGAGAGATAGGGGAAAACATGATAACGACATATAAGATACTGAGAGGAATTGACAAGGTGGACAGAGACAGAATGGTCCAGAGATGGGACACAGCAACAAGGGAACACAGTTGGAAGCTGAAGACTCAGATGAATCACAGAGATGTTAGGAAGTATTTGTTCAGTCACAGAATGGTCGGGAAGTGGAAAAGTTTAGGAAGTGATGTAGTAGAGGCAGGCTCCATACATAGCTTTAAGAAGAGGTATGATAAAGCTCATGGCGCAGGAGAGTGACCCAGTAGCGGCCAGTGAAGAGGTGGGGCCAGGAGCTATGAATCGTCCCTGCAACCACAACTAGGTGAGTACAACTAGGTGAGTACAACTAGGTGGTACACACCATATATACAACAGGCCTAGTGTCTAATTGACATGTGCCTAGGACAAAATGGTAACTAACACTTACTAAAGCTAGTATATTAGAGTGTAAATATTATTTTCGTTACCGCAACAATATCGTTTTCTTTTCAAAGAATAAAAGAGAATTCAGATAATGACACAAACTATTGTTTTCTGAAATTGCTTTAATAAGTAAGTTTATTTAGGCACAGGTGTACATAAGTACGACTATCATACAAAGTGTAAATTACCAGGATAACCCAAAAGGTCAGACAAAATGAGCTGTTAATATTATTGCAGCTAGGCCTGTATACTTGTACATGTACTTGTAGGAATAAAGATAAATATTATTTTTTTATTATTATTATTATTATTATTATTATTATTATTAATATTATTATTATTATTATTATTATTCAAGATGGTAGACTTTCCTATTTTAATAGAGAGTTAATTAAGAGGCATAGTTGTGCAAACAGGTTTAGTGAGCAATTTCTAATTTTTTAAGACTATAAGTAATTATGAAACCAAAATTTCTTTATTTTGTTGAAGACCCTTTTCCGAGTTTAATGGCAGTGCTCTGTTAGTGTCAGGTAAAGACCCACAAGATATAGCTAATGTATTAACACTGGAACTAGAGTCCTGCAGCAAATGGTTAGTAGACAACAAACTATCGTTACACCTTGGGAAAACGGAAGCCATACACTTTGGCACGAAATATAAACTGAGCAGGGTAAATAATTTTAATATCCGGTGTAATGGGGAATCCATCACTTCAGTTTCCTCAGTAAAATATCTGGGAATCCCCTTTGACCCATGCATGTCAGGAGAACTGATAGAAAACAGTGTAGTAAAGAAAGCAAATGCCAGACTGAAGTTAAGTAAGTAAGTAAGTAAGTTTATTCAGGTATACACAAATACATTTACATACATTATCATACATAGCAGCATATGTGTAGAGAACCCAGGATAACCCAAAAAAGTCAGACAGAGTGACTTATTTCCATTGGGGTCCCTTTTACACTATAATATTTTACATTGTAGGATATACGTATATGTTATTATATTATAAAGGATATATGTATACTAGGAATAAGGTAAAAAGAGTTATTTACATATACATGTGTGTTAGCTAAAAAAATAAAAAATAATTCTCCTCCCTTTCTGTCGCTACATTCATTAGGTACCTTTTGGTTATCTTCTTGAACTGGCTCATGCTATGACTGGCTTTGACATGTGCAGGCAGTCTGTTCCATTCCTTTATTGCTGTACAATAAAGGTGTTTGAAGCCTGGCCACTGACTGTGGGAACTACAAAGTTGTGCTCTCTTCCCCCTAGTACTATGACTGCTTTGGTTCCCAGCCTTGACAAAAATTGGCAGCAAGATACTATTCTGGACACTGTTTGTGAGCAATTTTATAAACTTGATTTAATTTAAGTTGTTTTACTCTGTCTTCAATATTCAGCATATCCAATTGTTGTAATTCATCCTGGCCTACATGCTCTCTTGGTCCCAGGTCCAGGATGAATCTTACCATTTGTTCTGGGTGATTTGCAGCTTATCTTTCAGTTTTTGTCAAGGCAAGTACCATGAAGAGCAAGCGTAGTCATATGACAATTGCAAAGGGCTAGACATAAGGGTCCTGCAAGCCTCAGTAGGTAGACACTGTGCTTGTCTGTAGAGGAACTTCAGTCTGGCATTCGCTTTCTTTACTACACTGTTCCCTATCAATTCTCGACATGCATGGGTCAAGGGGATTCCCAGATTTTTTACTGAGGAAACTGAGTGAGGGTTTATTACCGGTATTAAAATTATTTACCCTGCTCAGTTTATATTTCGTGCCAAGAGTATGGCTTCTGTTTTCCCTAGATGTAACATAGTTTGTTGTCTACTAACATTTGCTGCAGGATCAGTTCCAGTGTTAATCATTAGCATATCTTGTGGTCTTACTGACACTAACAGAGCACTGTCCTACAGACAAGCACAGTATCTATTCAAATTCAAATTCAAATTCTTTATTTCTAGTAATATACAAAGTGGGGTGTACTTATATTAATGTACATTTTATGAAGTAAAAAGTACTTATTACAAGATGGCCAATAATATGCCTAGGTATGCCTAGGCTTTTCAGTCAGTCTTATGATAGGTCTTACTCAATAGTGACACAATGATTATACTGATAGTAAGGTTAGGTAATTGTAGAGATTAACTAGGTTTACAAAATTGATGTACTGAAATTCAAACATTTAAGAATTTAACAATTAGTTTAAAGAATTTAACAATTAGTTTATATATTAATGGTAAGTGATGTATTGGCATAATACCTACCTACTGAGGTTCAGGACCTATGTCTACCTTATACAGTGTCATATGGACTGGATCGACACCATGCCTAGCCCTTCTAGGGCAGGGTGGTGCCTGAGCCAGAGCTTGCTTTCACCTGCGGCTCACAAGACTGCTATTCCCTTTAGCTCCCCTGGGGCAGGGAAGATGGCAGACCAAAGATGGGCCTAGTTTCTCCTACAAGCCCCGTGAGGGGGGGAATGTGGCTAGGTCTGGGGACCGTTGGTCCCATAGATGAGAGGTCCCAAGTACCTCCTCCCATGCGAACATTAGTCTGAGATACTCCGAAAGGAACCAAGGCCGGGCCACCACTTGGACAAGGCCCGGGCCGGAGAGTCCCGGCGAATCAACAAGAAAAAAGGACTACGCTTGCTCTTCATGGTACTCTGCCTTGACAAAAAAGCTGAAAGATAAACTGCAAATCACCCAGAACTAAATGGTAGATTCATCCTGGACCTGGGACCACGAGGCATGTAGGCCAGGATGAATTACAACAATTGAATATGCTGAATGTTGAAGACAGAGTAAAATAACTGAAGTTAAATCAAGTTTATAAAATTGCTACAATGTCCAGAATATCTTGCTTCCAATTTTGTAAAGGCTGGGAACCAAAGCAGTCATTGTACTAGGAGGAGAGAGCACAACTTTGTAGTACCCACAGTCATTGGCCAGGCTTCAAAAACCTTTTATTGTACAGCAATAAAGAAATGGAACAGACTGCCTGAACATGTCAAAGCCAGTCATAGCATGAGCCAGTTCAAGAAGAGACCCAAAAAAGGTACCTAATGAATGTAGCGACAGAAAGGGGAGAATGATTTTTTTTTTTTTTAGCTAACACACATGTAAATGTAAATAACTTTTTTTACCTTATTCCTAGTATATATCCTTTATAGTATAATATTAAGATATTATCTCCTTCATAGTATAATAATAATGTATTAAAAAAACAGTGGAAATAAGTCACTTTGTCTGATTTTTTTTTTAATTATCCTAAGTTCTCTACACATATGCTGCTATGTATGATAATCTATGTAACTACTTGTTTATATCTGAATAAACTTACTACTAATAAACATAGGTAATATAACACTGAATTGGTAAACGAGTACGTTCTTCTTTATGTGGACGAACTTAAGGACCCCCTCACTACAGCTGTAATATATACAGTACTTTATTACAGTATTTTATTAAAACACGTTTCTGTAATTTTCTTCGAAGTTTTCGGTAAATTAGTAAGTGTGGAATACGTCTATTACTGTTATCTTCTACTGGGTTCGGTAAGGGTGAAAACCCACCAGAAACCCCACTTGCTATGATAAGAGCTGAGCTGTAAAGACCTCTGATAATTAAAACAGACATGGGAGGTCGCTAAGCCCGTAGGGGTTTATTCAGCGCTGGGAAAAGGGACGTGCCACAAAGGATTCCTGATGATGGTGATTGATTTCTCATCGAAACGTTTATGAACTTTAATAAATGTTGTAAGAAGGCGAAGTCGTTCCCACCTGCTAAGACTTATATTTCTTCAAGTTCCCACTTGCTAAGACTTATATTTCTTCAAGTTCCACTTGCTAAGACTTATATTTCTTCAAGTTCCCACTTGCTAAGACTTATATTTCTTCAAGTTCCCTCCTGCTAAGACTTATATTTCTTCAAGTTCCCACTTGCTAAGACTTATATTTCTTAAAGTTCCCTTGCTAAGACTTATATTTCTTCAAGTTCCCTCCTGCTAAGACTTATATTTCTTCAAGTTCCCACCTGCTAAGACTTATATTTCTTCAAGTTCCCACTTGCTAAGACTTATATTTCTCCAAGTTCCCATGCTAAGACTATATTTCTTCAAGTTCCCACCTGCTAAGACTAATATTTCTTTAAGTTCCCACCTGCTAAAACTTATTTTTTAAGTTCCCCCCTTTTAAAGACATATTTCTAAGTTTCCACCTGCTAAGACTTATATTTCTTAATTCCCCCATGCTAAGACTTTTTTCTTAAGTTCCACCTGCTAAGACTTATTTTCTTCAAGTTCCCCTTCAAAGACTTATTTTCTTAATTCCCCTGTTAGATTAATTTCTTCAATTCCCCCACCTGTTTAGACTTATATTTCTTCAATTCAATAAAGCTTACACCCTAAATTATATTTATTATTAGATTATATTTTGTCTCCCTATTTTTTCTTCTTTCCCATTCTGGCCCCCTCTTATAAAATTTTAAGGGCATGTTGTTATTTTTGTTTGTGTTTTTTTAAAATTTCTTTGCTTTAAACACTTTTTCCCCCTTTGAATTTAACTTAGCATGTGTCTTTTTAATTCCTGTAAAATTTTCCTTACCCTAAGTTTTTTGTTCCCCCGGGAAAACAAAAAACCCACCTGGGATAATAACATTAAACTATTTCTTAGCCTCAAGTTTTAGGAAACTCGTTATTAAATTTTTACAAGCATTTCTTTGATCTGCTGCTAGAAAATTAGGATTTGAATTTTGGATGTTTTCACATTGCTCTCTAATGCATCTGTTATTTACATTGATGTGGGGGGGAAGGGGGGGCCCAAGCCCTTAGGTGTCATTCAGTGCCTAGTTTTGCCTTTGGCTCTAACCTTTTCTTTAATCGACATTTTTGGTATTATAGTGCGTTGAGGGGACTTAACAGTCAGTATTTATTTTTGAATGTTGAAGAGAGTCTCTGTTGAAACAAATATGCAGATCTCTCCTACATGTATTTAGTGTTTTATTTTACATCGATCATTCTTTATACCTTTATTCAAATCAATTTATTTACGATTATTTATATAGTGAAACAGAAGGAGGAATAAATAAAACAATTTGATAATTTTTAAAAATTATTTTGATATAATCTAATTAATAATAAGTTAAAAAATTTAAAAAAAAACACCACTACTGACGTTTTAGCTGGTCATCGTAGGTCGTTGACTTAGCTGGACATTGCTCAGCCGTCTATCAGCTCAATCTTCAATATCATCTGGCCCATGTCGCTGATATTAACTCAGTTGGCGTAAATTTCAAAGGGGGCTTCAGTTCAAATCACCTCACTTTTTTTCATTGGGTGGTTTTTTTTTAAATGATGGGTAAATAATTTCAAATAAAATAACAAGAGTATCTTCAAAGCTTTCCCCGAATGATGGGTGTCTGGGGAAGGGGGATTTTTTTTTTTTGCTAAGTATTGCTTGCTCAGAAGATTAACCGAAGTATTCAAGAACTTATTATAAAACTGACAATATTGGTTGTGTGTTTTTCTTTTTTGCATTCTAGAAAAATCATTAAGTCTCTAAGCATATGTTACAAAAAAATTTCTATGAAAAGCATTCAAGTTACGGGGGGAATTATTTTTTTGAACTATAAACTAAAAAAGGATCATACAGCACTGGGAATGGGAAGTTATAAGGACAACACAATAATGTCCGGGGGCCCAAACCCCCGTTAAACTGCCCCCCCGCATACATAAGGGGATTCCCCTGACCCCGGCTGCAAAAGGGCCCCGGGCGGCACCTAAAGTTGTACTTGCCCAAACCCGGGTGTGGTTCGTACGTCAGTTTGCGTGCGGCCAGCAGTAACAGCCTGATTTTTCAGACCCCCATCCACCAAGAGGCCTGGTCTCAGAACAAGCCGCGGGGCGTTGACCCCCGAAACCCTCTCAGGTAAACTCCCCGGGAAGGGGGACCTTCCCAAATATTTTGGAATTAAACACCCCCAAAATCCCAGGCAGGTTGCTACGATTTATTACAGGGGTTAAAAGAAGGTTTTTATATCAATATTAATTTAATTGGAACCTTTCATGCCTGGTGGTGTGGGCGAACATCACTGGAACCCCGGCCCGGGATGGTAATCAATTTAACCTGTTAACGTGAAGCTGCGGAATTAACAACTCCCCTTCCAGGAGTGTCTGAGGCATCAGCGCGACCACGCACACATACACAGAGTTTTTAAAAAAAGAGGCGGGGCCAGGAGCTTAATCGACCCCTGCAACCACAAATGGGGAGTACAAATATGTGAGAAGCCGCCTTGTCAGTCTATCCCCAGTGGTAACTGACCGCAGGCCTCTGACCTACTGTTCACATTTGATGGGTTTCGTGACTCACGCAGCAAGGGAGCCTATCAAAAAGTACAGGGATTGTCTAAGTATACTACACAAGTACACAGTAACACTACTGACAAAACACACACACACACACACACACACACACACAAAAATCTTGGGAAAATCATCAGGAAAAGAATGGTGGGCATCTGTAACTGAACAGGATAATAACCCAGACCCGGTTCCCCGGGAAGGAACCTCGGGGGTTCTATGATAAAGTAACAAGGTAAGGCAAAGAGAAAGGGTGGGTTGATTCTTTTTTTGGACTGCGGAAAAAGGGCCCTTTGACACAGTTCCTCACAGGAGATTAGTAAAGAAGTTGGAAGAACAAGCGTGTATAACAGGAAGGGCCTGGAATGGATCAGGGAATACCTCACGGGGGGGCAACAACGGGTCATGGTGCGTGATGAGGTATCACAGTGGGCGCCTGTGACGGCGGTGTACCGCATGGGTCAGTCCTAGGACCAGTGCTATTCTTGGTAGTATATGTAAATGACAGCGAAAGGATAGACTCAAGTTCCTGTTCGCAGATGATGTAAATTAATGGGGGAAAAAATGGAAAGGGCCAAAACAGGACTTCAAACGACCTGGACAACTTGACATCTTTACAAATGGCTTCTCAATTCAATCCCCCAAATGCAAATCGAAGATCGGAGAAGGGCAAAGAAGAGTGACAATCAGGCTAGGTGGAAAAGGCACAAACCTCGTCAAAGGAAAGACGGGTGAGTTAACCCAAGCACGTCTCCGGAGGCACACATCAACCAGATAACTGCGGCAGCATATGGGCGCCAAAAACCAAGATTAGCGTTCCGTTACCTTAACAAGGAATCGTTAAAAACACTGTACACCGTGTACTCAGGCCCATACTAGAGTATGGGACCAGTCGGAAACCCCCCCTGGTCAAACGTAAGAAATTAGAGAAAGTGAAAGGTTTGCGAAAGGTTAGTTCTCAACTCGGGGTCTGCCTTGAAAAAGGGTTTGGGGAAATAGGACTAACCCTGGGGCAGAAGGGTTAGAGGAGACTTGATAACGACATACAAAAAACGGGGAAACGAAAGGGGGATAGTGACAGGATGTTAAAAAAGGGGAAAAGAAACGGGGGGCAAAAGGGGGAAAAAAACTAAATGAGTAAAGGGGGTTTTTAGGAAGCATTTCTTCAGCCCCAGAGTAGTCAGGAAGTGGAATAGTCCCGAACATATAGTAGGCAGGAACCATACATAATTTTAAGACAAAGTATGATAAAGCTCATGGAGCAGGGGAGCAGAGCCCCGTAGCGGACAGGAAAAGGCGGGGCCAGGAGCTGGTCTGGGCCCTAAACCACAAATAAGTGAGTAAACACGCCCGCACGTACACCATTTTTTCATTCAAATTTTCTTCTACACTGATGTTTAAAAAAAAGAAGCAAAATTTTAAAAGGGAAAAAAAAATTTGGAAAAACTTGACATTTTCCTTTTAGAGGACACGAAGGGGAGCTGGGGGTTCTGCAGGCTGAGCCCCCGAGGAAGCACGTTTGGTCCCCCCTCCGTCCACATGGGGCGTAAATGCTGAGCAAGACTGGAACAAGGAACTCTGGGCCGAAATGAGTTTTTTGTAATTTAAACCCAGTTCGTTGAAACTGCCCCTTTGGGGAAAATTTTTATATATGTGTTTCCATATATATATATATATATATATATATATATATATATATATATATATATATATATATATATATATATATATATATATATATTTTTTTTTTTTTTGTGTGTGTGTGTGTGTGTGGGTTTAAAAGGGCAGCACGAAGAAATGATATTCTCTCGGACTATGGTAGCACTTGGCCCACCCCTGACAAGCAGAAGGAAGCAGAATCCAAAACCACACCCAGCCCCCCTCCACCCCCCCCCCCCTCCCCCCCCACCAGTCCCCTCACCCCCCCAGTCCCTTACCCCACCATATGGGGCTCGGGTGGGGTAGGCCCCATTTGCAGATAACAAAGTGAAATAACTTGAAGATAGTTACTATAGCTCTAAGGGTTTAATCGCGGGGAAAAGTGAGGGGGCGTAAAATTTTAAAATTCAATAGTGGATCATTTACATACGGGTGCACTAATGTGAAACCTCTAACTAATGAAATGGGGGGGAAAAAACCCTTTTTTTTTCAACCGGGTCCAGAACATTCCAGAATGTTCGGAAATACTTCCCCTGTCAATTAATATGTCTGTTGAATTAACACATTCAGGCTTTTTTTTAATAAAAAGGGCGGTGCCGTTTTTAAACCCATTACCATCATTATTACCACTATCACCCCTAATACCTTTTTTTATCATTATCATTATAATTTTAAAAACCAAATTCAGTAAACCCTAAACCGTTGCAATCATCATGTTGCAATCCCTATGTGTACCTTGTACCGCTGTACCTAAACGGGTTAGGAACTCAATAGGTCTCTCTGCATTTTTTTTGGGCTATGGTGATTGCAGCTAGTTTGTGGTTTCTGGGGGAAAAAATTCGGGGGGGCTGGAGGAGATTCAAACCCCTTTTATATATTGTCCCCAATGTTTTATGTTTTTTTTTGTCAATGTATTCTGTCTATTAATAAAGTTAATATGTAATATAAGTGGTAGGAAAAAATTTTAAAACAGCCCCGGGGAAACCCGATTTTCCCCAGGACGTTTTTGTCCCTTGGGTGAAAATCCCATATATATATATATATATATATATATATATATATATATATATATATATATATATATATATATATTTTTTTGGGGGCGAAGATGTATGGGGTTTAAAAATGTAGTGTTAGAGTTTCCCCGAAGTTTGTGGTTACAGGCGAGTGGGTGTGGGAGGGAAGAAGACGTTTGGGGGAATGATGATGTAAAGGAGTAGTAAGGGAGAAAATTAATATGAGAGGTTTCAAAGTAAAGTATAAGGGGGAAGAGTATATGGCGAGAAAAAAAAAGGGGTTTAAAAGAGTGGGGGGAAACAATGAAAAGGCAAATGAGAGAGTGGATGAGATGTTTTCAACAAATTTTGTTGAAAATAAGAAAAAAAATTTTGGGTGAGTTAATAAGTTGAGGAAGCCTAGGGGGAAAAATGGATTTGACAGTTAAAAATAGGGGAGGTTATTAAATGGAAGTTATAGGTATCGGGAAGATGGAGGAATATTTTAGGAGTTGTTAAATGTTGATGAAGATAGGGGCTTATTTGTGTATAGGGCAAGGAGGAATAACATCTTGTAGGGTGTGGAAGAGCCAGTTGTGAGTGTGGGGGGAATTCTGGGCGGGGGGAAATGAAATGGGGTAAGGCAGCGGGGGTTTATGGGATAAAATAGAAATGTTAAAAGCAGGTGGGGATATGTTTTGGGTGGTTAGTGCTATTATTTAATAAATGTAGGGAAAAGGGGAAAGGGGACCTAGGGATTGGCAAGCGTGTATTGTTCCTTTGTATAAAGGCAAAGGGGCAAAAAAGAGTGCAAAAATTTGGGGGAAAAATCTGTTAGTGTACCTGGAAAAGTGTTGGAGGTTTTTTTGAAAAAATTGAGTGAAAAAGTAGGATAGCAGATGAACAAGGGCTTTAGGAAAGGTAGGGGGGTGTAGACCAAGTGTTTACAGCAAAACATATGGTGAACAGTATTTGGATAAAGGGAAAAGGTTTTTTGGCTTTTTGGTTTGGAAAAATGATAGGGTGGATAGGGGGAATGTGGCAGATGTTGCAGGTGTATGGAATAGGAGGTAGGTTACTGAAAGCAGTGAAAGTTTTTATGAGGATAGTGAGGCTCAAGTTAGAGTGTGTAGGAGGGAGGCTATTTCCCAAAAAAAAGGGGGCCTTAACAAGGATGGTGATGCCCCCTGGTTGTTCAATATATTTATAGATGGGGTTGTAAGAAAGTGAATGCGAGGGTCTTGACAAGGGTGTGGGGTTCAGATAAAAAATCAAAAACAAAGTGGGAGTTGTCACAGTTGTTTTTTTCTGATGACCTGTGCTTTGGGGATTCTGAAGAAAAAATTCAGAGGTTGGTGGATGAATTTGGTGGTTTTGTAAAAAAGAAAATTAAAAGAATATAGGAAAAAGTAAGGTGATGAGGATAACAAAAAATTGGTGACGAAAGATTGGATATCAATTGGAGGAATATTGGAGGGGGTGAATTTTTTAGATATTTGGGGTGGACATGTCAGCGATGGGTCTATGAAGGATGGGTGAATCAAAAAATTTATGAGGAAAAAAAGGGGGAGTGGAGCACATGGGGCTGTGGAGACAAAAAACTTTGTCCATGGGAAAAAAGGGGGGGTTTGGGAGATGGTTTCCAACATTTATATGGGTGTGAAGCATGGGGATGATGTTGCAACAGGAGAAGGCTGGGGCGGGAAATTTTATTTGGGTCAATTTGGTTGAATATAATGCAAAAATTCGGATTTTGGGGGAAAAGGAGGGGGGGGGGTTCCCCAAAATATTATCAAAGCTGGGGAGGGGGTTTTGAGGTGGTTCGGACATGTAAAAATGGAACGAGACAGAATAACTTCGAGAGTGTATAAATCTGTAGTGGGGGGAAGGGGGGTAGGGACGGCCTAGGAAGGTTGGAGGGGGGGGTAAAGGAATTTTTTTGCGGGGGCGGACTTCCCCAAGCATGGGGGTATTTGATGGGGTAAATGGAGACAAATGGTTTTTAATCGACGTGCTTTTGGGGGGTTTTTAGCAAAATAATATTTGTAAAGGGGGTTCAGGGAAACCCCGGCAGGCGGGGTTGAGTCCTGGAGAGGGGGAATTTTTTTTTTTTTTTTAAAAAAAAAAAAATTAATTTATTTTTTTTTTTTTTTAAATTATAAAATTCTTGCGAATTTTAAAAATTAAGAAAATTTCAAAAAAAAATTTAAACCCAATTTTAAAAAAATTTAATTTACTAAAATAAATATATTTTAATATTAATTAATTTAATAATAAAAAAAAATAAATATTTTTATTTTGTTGGTTAGGTAAAAGGTTTTTTAAAATTTCCGTAAAAATTAAAATTTTACAAACAAATTTTTAAAAAAAAATATTTTAAACGTTAAAATTTTTTTTTTAAAAACTTAATTTTAATGGGAAAATTCCCTTTTCCCCAAACCAAAAAAATTTTTTTTAAAATTTTAAAAATTTTTTTAAAAATATATTTAAAAATATATATATATATATATATAATTTTAAAAATATATATATATATATATATATATATATATATATATATATATATATATATATATATATATATATATATATATATATATATTTTATGTCGTGCCGATTATAAACTTGCGATTTTCTTAAATACAACGCTCTTCTTCCTTAAAAAAAAAAATTTGTGTATGCAATAATTTCGCGAAAATCGTTCTGAACCCAAAAAAAAAAATATATTTTATTTGTTTGTTTATTATTAAATTAATGTTAACGTATCTAAAATATATTTAGTTGGGTTAGGCTAAATTAAATTGCTTTTTTTAATGGTTAGAGGTTTTCAAAGTTTCTCTCGGGACAAAATTATAAATTTTACATTAACATAAATAAAAAAAAATATCTTTAAACGTAAAAGGGAATTTTTAAAAAAGGACTTAATTTTAAATGAGTTCTTTAATTAATTTTACCTAATCGGACATATCTATATATATTGTGTGTGTGTGCAATACAATCCAGACAGGCGAGACAACCACGGGAATGGAAATTATCACCTCAAGTACTTTCACTGTCTTCGTTATTCATCAGGCGCTATGCAATGTTGCAAGAGTGCAACAAAGAAATGCTGGAAGCTTTCCTCGAAGAAACCATTCTGAAAGTCTGATTACATTGTACTATTTACTGATGCAATTCGAAACCATTATCGATTGTTTATTCTGATTACGTACCTGATTATCGGCCTTCACAAGTGAGAATTTGTTAAGGTTAAAAAACCTAGCTAACAAATGATTTATTCTTCCCAAAAAAAAAAAATTTGCTAAAATTAATTGGTTTGCAACCATCTACTTAGCCTGGTCGTTTATTTTTTCTTTACAAGTATCTCTTTAACAAGTTGCTTGTACTCTAGTACACAAACCCTGCGGAGGACCGTATTTTACTTGAAGAAAAAAATACTAACTACAAATGCCGTTGAATTGCTTTTGAGGACGTTCGACAAAAAGCGAAGCAGTTTCAGTCGTTGTTGTAGTTTCTGTCGGATCCAGACTGGTTGGTGGTGCTGGGGATATCCTTGGAAAAGGGCCTCACTTGCAAAAAAAAAAAACATTAGAATCTTCCTGTGTATTGTTCTGGTAGTTAATTAACGTGGAAGAATATAAGCATTTTGACATGTTTGATTAAAAATTTAAATAAAAGAAACAGATTATCACTTTTTTGTACAACTCCAAAGTTTTGTTTAAATCTTTATTATGCAGCCCTACCCCCCCCGTGGGTGGCAGTCAAAATTTTAGAGGTAAAATGGGTCAGGGCTGGGCCCCAAGGAAAAAGCTGAGCAATTAC
>WNWK01023264.1:0-31326 GCA_009830355.1 Cherax destructor
TTTGATTTTAGGTATTGGTTGACCTTCATATTTGTTGAGGCTAACTATAACGTGGTTTATTATTTCCCCTTTAAAAAAAAAAACATTTGGACGGATTCAGAAAAGGAGACCCAGCAAGTATGTTGTGATTCCTGTACCTGGGTCAAACTGGTCGTTTACCTTCAACAAACTTCAAGGACGCAGAAGATGTGTTCTCCCCTGACACTAACAACTCCCTTGTCTGTAATGTTAGAGGCCATACCTACATCCCTCTTCAATCCGTCACACAAGACGTCTTGTTGAAAGAACTCTCATTCTTATTTTCTCTCATTCTCATCAATTCTAATGAGATAAATGATTGAAAATATAGACACATTATATAGTGAGAAATGATGACGAGTCGCAGACAAAATGGGTTATATCAAACTTTTTTTTGCCACAGCGTTACTTAAGTGAATTTTAGTCCAGGTATTTTTTTCCAGCTGATGCCCCCCTTTCCCAGTATTTTGTCGGGTGTTCTAATTTTTGGAACAATTTTTGGAACACATGTGACGACTTGACCTGACCTTGGATGTTTTGGTCTTCTTCATCTGACCCGTCTTGCCCCCTTCTCTCTCTCTCTCTCTCTCTCTCTCTCTCTCTCTTTCCCCTTTTATCTATCTATCTATCTATCTATCTATCTATCTATCTATCTATCTATCTATCTCTATCTATCTATCTATCTATCTATCTCAATGATGACTTGATGATGGACTTATAAGGAACCGAATAGTAACCTAAAGTTTTTCATCATATTATGGGTTGTGAATGAGTGGAACTTTTTCTGGAGAATATTCTTGAAACAAAATTTTTGATAACCTTTCAGAATAATGTTGCAACAAAAAAACGCCTGAAAATATTTGGTAAATTTTACACACTTTAAGTAAAACGTTCACAAGGTAACGTTACTTTCCCTCTTACTGTTGACACTGACCTTCATTGAATGTTTCAACGCTGCAAAAAAACAGCCTGGCTGTAGCTTTCTTTGCTTAAGATGCGAGAATAACAAGAGTCAACTACAGCTACCGTCAGCCACTACGATAATCACTAGTCATAGTGAGACAACATATTTTATACACTTAATATAAATTTGAAGTCCGGGAGACATCCTAATATATATATATATATATATATATATATATATATATATATATCCTAGGATGTTCACCTAAATAATTAATATTACTCTTAAATTACAGTGAGATCATTTTTAAATCTGCAAATTCTGAAATTCACTGATGATAAATACACCCCTCTGTTAGGTTAGGTTAGGTTAGGTTAGGAAAAAGTTTGTCAGGAAACAGGACAAGTGTTTCCTAAGCTGGTCTTAGTAAAAGGGGATGACCAACAGCTGGAGCTTTTGGTCATCTGGCGAGGACTCCTGGCTTACCCTCCACCCCTATAAAAGAAAATACTTATAATTATAACAATTCAATTTCTCTGATAGAAAATATAATTTTGGATTATTTTGTTATGTTTACTACAAATGATATATATTTTTTTGTTATCTTTCAGGAACGGGGCTCAGCGTCTAGAGTTTTGGTCACAGTAAGTGAAGATATTTGTTACATTATGCTATGTTACATTATGCTATGTTACATTATGTTATGATCTTATGCTCAAATTTATTGAATTGGCTTATTGTGCGATGGTTGACTTGTTCAGTTGGGATATTCTGCGATGGTTTCAGTAGAAACCTTGAGAAAATAACATATTTCATTGATATTAAACAATATTAACTACATTTAGGCTTACCTTTATGTAGAGTTAGGTCATCCCATGACACTATAGTACACATGACACTATAGTACACATGACACTATAGTACACATGACACTATAGTACACATGACACTATAGTACACATGACACTATAGTACACATGACACTATAGTACATGACAATATAGTACACATGACACTATATACACATGACACTATAGTACACATGACAATATAGTACACATGACACTATAGTACACACGACACTATAGTACACATGACAATATAGTACACATGACAATATAGTACACATGAGACTATAGTTCACATGACACTATAGTACACATGACACTAGGTACACATGACACTATAGTACACATGAGACCATAGTACACATGACACTATATACACATGACACTATAGTAACATGACACTATAGTACACATGACACTATAGTACACATGACAATATAGTACACATGACACTATAGTACACATGAGACTATAGTTCACATGACACTATAGTACACATGACACTATAGTACACATGACACTATTTTACACATGAAACTATAGTACACATGACACTATAGTACACATGACACTATAGTACCACATGACACTATAGTACACATGACACTATAGTACACATGCCCACTATATTACACATGAAACTATAGTACATGACACTATAGTACACATGACACTAGAGTACACATGACACTATAGTACACATGACACTATAGTACACATGACACTATAGTACACATGACACTATAGTACACATGACACTATAGTACACATGACACTATAGTACACATGACACTATAGCAATGACACTATATTACATATGAAACTATAGTACACACACACTATAGTACACATGACACTATATTACACATGACACTATAGTACATGACACTATAGTACACATGACACTATAGTACACATGACACTATAGTACACATGACACTATATTACACATGAAACTATAGTAACATGACACTATAGTACACATGACACTATAGTACACATGACACTATAGTACACATGACACTATAGTACACATGACACTATAGTACACATGACACTATAGTACACATGACACTATAGTACACATGACACTAGAGTACACATGACACTATAGTACACATGACACTATAGTACACACGCCCTCAATCCTGTTGGTGTACAAAGTGTCCTTCAACATGACTCAGTCTTCCTGCAAGGAAGCACTGGTAGCAACATTTACCGAGGTCCTCATGGTGACAGATTCATGAGTTTATTTTTTTAAACCAAACTGGCACCTTGGCGTCCCAGCTGAACCATGAGGCATTGCAAGTCTCAGTTTATTATGTATTAAACATTCTTTAATATCAGTAATGCTACGTATGAAGATCAAGGTGTACTCACCTAGTTGTGGTTGCATGGGTCGAGTCATAGCTTCTGCCCCGCCTCTTCACTGGCTGCCACTGGGTCACTCTCCCTTCGCCATGAGCCTTATCATACCTCTTATTGAAGCTGTGAATGGATCCTGCCTCCACTACATCACTTCCCAAGCTATTCCACTTCCTGACCACTCTGTGACTGAAGAAATACTTCCTAACATCCCTGTGATTCATCTGAGTCTTCAACTTTCCCAACTGTGACCCCTTGTTTGTGTCTCATCTCTGGAACATTCTGTCTCTGTCCACCTTGTCATTTCCTCTCAGTATTTTATATGTCGTTATCATGTCCTCCCTATCTCTCCTGTCCTCCAGTATCGTCAGGTCGATTTCCCTTAACCTCTCCTCGTAGGACATACCCTTTAGCTCCAGGTCTAGTCTTGTTGCAAACCTTTGCACTTTCTCTAGTTTCTTTATGTGCTTGGCTAGGTGTGGGTTCCAAACTGGTGCTGCATACTCCAGTATGGGCTTAACGTACACAGTGTACAGGGTCCTGAACGATTCCTTATTAAGATGTCGAAATGCTGTTCTTAGGTTTGCTAGTCGCCCGTATGCTGCAGCAGTTATTTGGTTGATGTGCGCCTCAGGAGATGTGCCTGGTGTTATACTACCCCAAGATCTTTTCTTGAGTGAGGTTTGTAGTCTCTTCATGACTTTGCACTTGATGGGGTTGAACTCCAGGAGCCAATTTCTGGACCAGTCCTGCAGCCTGTTCAGATCCCTTTGTAGTTCTGCCTGGTACTCGTCCGATTGAATTCTTCTCATCAACTTCACATCATCTGCAAACAGGGACACTTCGGAGGCTATTCCTTCCGTCATGTCGTTCACAAATACCAGAAACAGCACCGGTCCTAAGACTGACCCCTGTGGAAACCCACTCGTCACAGGCGCCCACTCTGACACCTCGCCACGAACCATGACTCGCTGCTGTCTTCCTGACAGGTATTTCCTGGTCCATTGGAGTGCCTTCCTGTTATCCCTGCCTGGTCCTCCAGCTTTTGCACTAATCTTTAGTGTGGAACTGTGTCAAACGCCTTCTTACAGTCCAAGAAAATGCAATCTACCCACCCTTCTCTCTCTTGTCTTACTGCTGTCACCCTGTCATAGAACTCCAGTAGGTTTGTGACACAGGATTTCCCGTCCTTGAAACCGTGTTGGCTGTCGTTGATAAGCTCATTCCTTTCTAGGTGTTCCACCACTCTTCTCCTGATAATCTTCTCCATGACTTTGCATACTATACATGTCAGTGACACTGGTCTGTAGTTTAGTACTATGTTCCTGTCTCCTTTTTTAAAAATTGGGACTACATTTGCTGTCTTCCATACCTCAGGTAGTCTCCCTGTTTCGATAGATGTGTTGAATATTGTTGTTATAGGTACACATAGCGCCTCAGCTCCCTCTCTCAGGACCCATGGAGAGATGTGATCCGGCCCCGTCGCCTTTGAGTTATCTAGCTCACTCAGGAGCCTCTTCGCTTCTTCCTCGGTTGCATGTATTGTGTCCAACACTTGGTGGTGTACCCCACCTCTCTGTCTTTCTGGAGTCTCTTCTGTCTCCTCGGTGAACACTTCTTTGAATCTCATGTTGAGTTCCTCACACACTTCACGGTCATTTCTTGTGAGCTCTCCTCCTTCCTTCCTTAACCTGATCACCTGGTCCTTGACTGTTGTTTTCCTCCTGATGTGGCTGTACAACAGCTTCGGATCAGATTTGGCTTTCCCTGCTATGTCCTTCTCGTATGTCGTTGGGCCTCCCTTCTTACCTGTGCATATTCAATCCTGGCTCTACAACTGCTCTCCTTATTTTCCTAGCCTTTGCCTTCTATACTTCTTCCATTCCCTAGCACACTTGGTTTTGGCCTCCCTGCACCTTTGGGTGAACCACGGGCTCATCCTGCCTTTTTCATTGTTTCTGTTACCCTTGGGTACAAACCTCTCCTCAGCTTCCTTGCATATTGTTGTCACATATTCCATCATCTCGCTTACTGATTTCCCTTCCAGTTCTCTGTTCCACTGAACCCCGTTTAGGAAGTTCTTCATGCCCGCATAGTCCCCTTTCTTGTAGTTTGGCTTCATTCTTCTGGCCCTATCTGCTTCCCCCTCCACTTGTAACTCTACTGTGTAATCGAAGCTTAAAACCACATGATCACTGGCCCCAAGGGGTCTTTCATATGTGTTGTCCTCAATATCTGCACTACTCAAGGTGAATACTAGGTCCAGTCTCGCTGGTTCATCCTCTCCTCTCTCTCTGGTAGTGTCTCTTACGTGTTGATACATGAAGTTTTCCAGTACTACCTCCATCATCTTAGCCCTCCATGTTTCTTGGCCCCCATGTAGCTCCAAGTTCTCCCAATCGATTTCCTTGTGATTGAAGTCACCCATGATCAGTAGCTTTTCCCTGCTCGCATGAGCCCTTCTGGCCACTTTAGCCAGTGTGTCAACCATTGCTCTATTACTCTCATCATACTCTTGCTTTGGCCTCCTGCTGTTCTGTGGTGGGTTATACATCACTGCAATTACCACATTGGGACCTCCAGACTGAAGCGTTCCTACTATGTAATCTCTTGCTTCCCCTCTGTCTCCTCTCTCCAGCTCATCAAAATCCCATCGGTTTTTTATCAGCAAGGCCACTCCTCCACCCCCTCTGTTCCCTCTGTCTTTCTTCAGGATCTGATATCCCATTGGAAAGATGGCATCTGTTATCATACCTGTGAGCTTGGTTTCTGTGAGAGCTATTATGTCCGGTGATGCCTCTTTGACTCTTTCGTGCCACTCCTCCCACTTATTTGTTATTCCATCAGCGTTGGTGTACCATACCTTCAGTTTCCTCTCCAACACTGTGTTTTGGGAGTCTGTGAGGGTGGGGGACCTGCAGTGTACTGTGGGATTCTATAGTGGAGTGTTGGGTGGGGGCTGTGAGTGTGGGTTGTTGTTTGTGTTGGGATAGTGTGCTTGGTTGTTGGGTTTTGGGGATGGTTCTGTGTGTGCTTGCTCTTGTTGCTCTGCCCTGCTCTGGTTGTCCTCTGCTGATTCTGTCTTTGTCTCTCCTCCTAGCTCCTTTCGCCTTTGTGTCCTCTCCCTCAGCTGCTGTCGTTCTGTTTTTGTTCTGTCTCGGTCTAGGAACACCCTCTTGTATTCTTCCGTTTCCTTCAACCATTGTGTCTCTTGGAGGATCCTGTCTCGCACTGTTTCTGTCCTGAGAATCAGCTTGAGCGGTCGTTTTCTCCCCTTCAAGTACCCCCCTATTCTCTGAAAATTTACAATCTTGGACATGTCCTCTTCACCTATTTCTTTGAGGATGTTCTCAATCTCCTTTCTTTCTGCCTGCCGTCTTTCAGTGTGTGTCCTTCCCTCGATCTCCTGCAGCCCATGAATAAACACTGCCTTCGCCCTCTCCTCCTCCCATTGCCTTTCCCTCTGTGACTCTAGTTCCTGTCTGTACATGGCCATTTTCTCCCTTTTTTTCCCTGTAGCTCTTGGTGGCATGATCGTGCATCTGCATTTGACTTATCTGTTTGTATATGTGTGTGATGTGTACTCACGTAATTGTGGTTGCAGGGGTCGAGACTCAGCTCCTGGCCCCGAGACTCAGCTCAGTGTGTGTGTGTGTGTGTGTGTATGTGTGTAAAGATGCAGGTCACTTGACATGTGGAGTACACATAGCAGATGTGAAAGTATGTGTCCTGCCCGTCCCCGCATCCATATTCTGTCTGCCGTGACTCCATGTCTGTCAGTTTTAATTATGAATGGCTTGTAGCGTGAGGTAATGTCGAGTTGCACTGAACATCGTTCACTATTATGGAAGTGAACATTTCTTTAGGCTGAGAGACTGACCCCCAGGAACTACGTCTTCAGGGCTGTTGGACTGATCACATCATCTTTCCCTTTCCACTACGTCTGCTATCGACTGTTTTCGACTGAAGAAGCCTGCTGTGTACTTACCTACTTAGAGGGTGTTCCGGGGGTCAACGCCCCCGCGGGCCGATCCTTGACCAGGTCCCCCGGTGAATCAGGTCCTGATCAACCAGGCTGTTACTGCTGGTCGCACTCACTCCAACGTAAGAACCACAGCCCGGTTGATCGGTGATTAATTTTAGATACCAACTGGTAGTAGGCTCCTCAGACTTAATTAATTATCTTAGTGAATAAATAAAATGAATAAATACTTTGAAAATAACAAAAAGGCACAATACTGTGACTAAAATAATACACAAATAACCCGCACTTAGGAGGAGAAACTTGCGACGACGTTTCGGTCGGAATGTGACTGTGTAAATGGTCCAAGTCGGACCGAAACGTCGTCATAAGCTTCTCTTTCCTATGTGAGGGTTATTTGCTCATAATAAATACTTGGCTTTGTTGGGGTGGGATCAAAATAGCGACTTTTGGAATTCGGACTTGTTGAAGACAGAAATTCTGAGCAGATAATCCAAATTTGTGTCTAATCGGTCATATTGTGCTAACCTGGAGTTTACCTGGAGGGAGTTCCGGGGGTCAACGCCCCCGCGGCCCGGTCTGTGACCAGGCCTCATGGTGGATCAGGGCCTGATCAACCAGGCTGTTACTGCTGGCCGCACGCAGTCCAACGTACGAGAAGAAGAGTGAGAAGAGTGTAAGCGATATTTACCCAGTAGTATTGCTGGTAACTTTCTGGGACTAATTCATGGTGCTTAGTGTAGCCATATGCTATACAAAGACCCCAGTGAAAATAAGTCAATTTGACTGTTTTGGATTATCATAGGCAATTTACACTATGTATGATAATTGTATTTATGTGTACCAGTGCCTAATTAAAGGTACTTATGCTCTCGTGCTACCGACCACAGCATGGGTGTAGGGTACACACTCCAACCCCTACTCTCCCCACACCCCCTCTACCATCAAACCCTATACCTCCTACACTCCCTTACCCCTTCTATACAACCCCTGCCCTCCACCGCCTGTCCTGGACAACCACCAACCCCACCCTTACCCCCACCGGTCTTAACATAGACACGGTTTGCTAATACTTCCCTCCTTTCTCCTCCCCTACCTCCACTCTCCCCTCTTTCCCATCTCTTCTCCTTCCTTCTCCTCCCTCCCCCAGCCTGTCATAAACATGCCACGTCTCTACACTCTATTGGCAGAAACTTATCCTTATTTCACTACATAAATTTTCGTACGAGGGTCACAACCTCACTTATTTTATCTTCCTGCAAACTTAAAATTTATTTTTATTTATTTTAGTTTAGGTTTGGCTGGGCAGGGCTTAGTTTCGGGGTCAACGCCCCCGCGGCCCAGTCCTTGACCAGGCCTCCCGGTTAAGATCATTGTTTGCAACTTTGTGGCTATTTACACTGCACTCTTGATGTATCTGCTTCATATAGATCAGTTTCATTGTCACTCCCAGTTGCATATTGATCCGGGTTTCACCGATGTACTTTCATCGATGTCTGGTTTCAAGCCTCGGGATATTAACATGATCTGGTAGAAGTTACATGTTGGTAAATTAACTGCCACGGAAAGCACGGTATACCTGGAGGGTGTTTCGGGGGTCAACACCCCCGCGGCCCGGTCCGTGACTAGACCATTAACTGGGACACTTTCTGACGACACTTCCCAAGGAGTAGGTGGCTAATGTACGTGCAGGGAGGGTATTAGTACATATAGGGAGGAGGAAGTGTACATGCAGGGAGGAGGTATTATACATACAGGGAGGAGGTATTATACATACAGGGAGGAGGTATTATACATACAGGGAGGAGATATTATACATACAGGGAGGAGGTATTATACATACAGGGAGGAGGTATTATACATACAGGGAGGAGGTATTATACATACAGGGAGGAGGTATTGTACATACAGGGAGGAGGTATTTACAACAGGGAGGAGTATTATACATACGGGGAGGAGGTATTGTACATACAGGGAGGAGGTATTGTACATACAGGAGGAAGAAATTATACATACAGGGAGGAGGTATTATACATACAGGGAGGAGGTATTGTACATACAGGGAGGTATTGTACATACAGGGAGGAGATTTACATACAGGAGGAGGTATTATACATACAGGGAGGAGGTATTGTACATACAAGAGGAGGTATTATACATACAGGGAGGAGGTATTATACATACAGGGAGGAGGTATTGTACATACAGGGAGGAGGTATTGTACATACAGGGATGAAGAATTGTACATGCAGGGAGGAGGTATTATACATACAGGGAGGAGGTATTGTACATACAAGGAGGAGGTATTATACATACAGGGAGGAGGTATTATACATACAAGGAGGAGGTATTATACATACAGGGAGGAGGTATTGTACATACAAGGAGGAGGTATTATACATACAGGGAAGAGGTATTATACATACAAGGAGGAGGTATTATACATACAGGGAGGAGGTATTATACATACAGGGAGGAGGTACTGTACATACAGGGAGGAGGTATTATACATACAAGGAGGAGGTATTATACATACAGGGAGGAGGTATTATACATACAGAGAGGAGGTATTGTACATACAGGGAGGAGATATTGTACATACAGGGAGGAGGTATTATACATACAGGGAGGAGGTATTGTACATACAGGGAGGAGGTATTGTACATACAGGGAGGAGGTATTGTACATACAGGGAGGAGGTATTGTACATACAGGGAGGAGGTATTGTACATACAGGGAGGAGGTATTGTACATACAGGGAGGAGGTATGTACATCCACTCATCCTCCTTCAATCTCATGGAAACAATTTTGTCTCCACAATAGCCAGGAAACGTTGAGATCTGTACGCTTGGCACACGTGCCCTGGTGAAGGACCGGGTCGCGGGGGTTGACCCCCGGGACACCCTCCAGGTAGACTCCAGGTAGACGTGGTGCTGAGATGGTCTGTTCCCACACATCTCACATTAACGCATCAGCAAACACTGCTTTTGTTCCCACTATGTAACTATCCTATAGAATATTGTAGCAGCACGTTGCGAGTGTATTCAGTTTTGCTAAAAAAAAAAATATTTCCTCCCCATTACCCCTTCCTCTCCCCACCGTCCCTCCCCCTCACCCAACTCATAGCCATGTTCCCCCACTCACCCCTTCCCATACAGCCACAAATACCCTCATTTCTCCTACATATTTTAATAACAAGGCGAACGCGTGTCTTTACTCCCAAACCCCATGATGGGGGCAGTGACCCTCTTAAAGGGGGTGACCCCTCTCAGGGAAGGCAGTGACCCCTTTCCAAGTTACAGTGCACAGGTTAGCCGTGGCATATTTTTATTCTTTGCCTTATTAGGGATGATGGGCATTAAGATATACCTGGCCGGTCTGTCAGAGTAACGATGACCTGATTAATAGACCAAACTGGTCTTTATGGCTAAAAATAATTCTTATTCTGCTGACGAGCGGACCATAATGGTCTTTGTCACCGACTACCTGATCATTTTAGTCTCTGTGGGACCGACGACCTGACCATAATATTGTTTTTTATCACGGACGACCTTACCATAGTGGTCTCTATGGAGCCGACGACCAGACTATAAAATGGTCTTAATCACGGACGACCTTACCATAAGGGTCTTCATGGCGCCAACGATCACGCCATAATTATTTCTATGGCGCCGACGACCACGCCATAATGGTCTCTATGGCGCCGACGACCACGCCATAATAGTCTCTATGAAATACAGAGCCTAGACTTTTAAGTTCCTCCTCCCGGAGTGTTACGCTGAGGATCTCATCTCGGCGTCGTTAGTGTCGCGTAAGTCTCGTTTTATTATGTATGCCCGTCAGCGTAGATACCTTATGGTTTTGTCCCCCATTTTTTCCCTTTCTCTTTTTTTTTTTAAGCTCCGCGGACACGTAATCATAATGCTGAGGTTGGTATTGAAGCCGGACAGTGTTGGCCAGCTCTGATAGACGTGTTTAGGAACGTGGGTCTGTTAGGCTGGTTGGTTAATGGAGTTTTTAAAGTCTATCGACTACACGAGGGCCATTAAGGCTGTTCGCCACCAATGGAGAATATTTTAATCCCTAAAATAGGGATTAAAGTAGATTTCCAGTGTATATACATACAGAGAAAGACGCCTCACGGTGTATATATCCTTGTAGGGCGGGTGCGTCTACAAGTCTAGTCACGACTACGAATTATCTGAACCCTCAGCAGACACGCTAAATGCGTTCCTTATTGCGCGGCATGTGAAGGTGGGGTCACGAATGAAATAGCAATGCCTTGGCAAAAGAATTTCATCGTGTTATTAACCCAGGGCAACATAAGAAATCTAATTAAGTAATGTTGCATTTCCATCACAGTGATTCGGTGATCCTCCCTCGAATGTGACTCAATAATCGAGAAACACTCAGGTATTGTGACTTGTATTATTTACGCTGTTTATAGGGGCATAAGTTAAAACCACTTGAGAGTTTCCACACAAAAGATGGTGGTGTGTGATAATGTACGTGTACTTTCCTGGAGGGACGCTTGGCTGACTCACGGGAAACAATTTGCATAAATAGGGCAGGATTCAGTATGGGGATCAGTCACGAATATCGTTCCGCAAGGGTTAGGGCTCCACCCTTTGTTCTTAACAATCTACATAAACGCACTGAGGAATTAGTCACATATGCAACACCTGGGTATCTTTATTTCCGCGTGTGTTGCATAAGTGTCTAATTCATAATGTTGTCAGCATGGTATACCATTATTCCAGTCATAAACGCAACAGTTAAAGGAATAAACAGATGTAGATTCTGACGACACGAACATTTAGCAGACGAATAAATTCTAGAAAACACAGCAGGAAATTTTTGAGGGTAGAGGAAACCTTATTTTGTAGCCCAAGACTATAGCTGTGTGTACCAAATAAAGCGGAAACTTACTGTTAGAGACCCACGAGTGAAAATGTCAGAAGATCTCACGTTCAAGGATCATAATAATGTTAATATCACAGCTGCAAGAAAATGATAAACTAGGTAACTAGAACCTTCAAGTGATAATACTCCTCAGTGATAATACCTCTCAGTGATAATACTTCTCAGTGATAATACTTCTCATAGTTAATACTTCTCAGTGAAAATACTTCTGAGTGATAATACTCCTCAGTGATAATACCTCTCAGTGATAATACTTCTCAGTGATAATACTTCTCAGTGATAATACTTCTCAGTGATAATACTTCTCAGTGATAATACCTCTCAGTGATAATACTTCTCAGTGATAATACTTCTCAGTGATAATACTTCTCAGTGATAATACTTTTCAGTGATAATACTTCTCAGTGATAATACTTTTCAGTGATAATACTTCTCAGTGATAATACTTTTCAGTGATAATACTTCTCAGTGATAATACTTCTCAGTGATAATACTCCTCAGTGATAATATTTCTCATAGTTAATACTTCTCAGTGAAAATACTTCTGAGTGATAATACTCCTCAGTGATAATACTCCTCAGTGATAATACTTCTCAGTGATAATACTCCTCAGTGATAATACTCCTCAGTGATAATACTCCTCAGTGATAATACTCCTCAGTGATAATACTCCTCAGTGATAATACTTCTCAGTGATAATACTCCTCAGTGATAATACTTCTCAGTGATAATACTTCTCAGTGATAATACTCTCAGTGATAATACTCTCAGTGATAATACTCTCAGTGATAATACTTCTCAGTGATAATACTTCAGTGATAATATTCTCAGTGATAATACTTCTCATAGTTAATACTTCTCAGTGATAATACTTCTGAGTGATAATACTCCTCAGTGATAATACTCCTCAGTGATAATACTCCTCAGTAATAATACTCTTCATTGATAATACTCCTCAGTGATAATACTTCTCAGTGATAATACTTCTCAGTGATAATACTCCTCAGTGATAATACTTCTCAGTGATAATACTTCTCAGTGATAATACTCCTCAGTGATAATACTTCTCAGTGATAATACTCTCAGTGATAATACTCCTCAGTGATAATACTTCTCAAGAAACTTGTTCTCTTGTGGTTGTAATGCTGCTGTACTCTAAATGATCAGTTTAAAACAGGTAAAATTACAGAGCTGGAGAAAGTATAGAAGACCTTCATGACGTATAAATTCCGCCACACATCTACATTACTGATGGTGCTTAAAGTTCTTCAAACTGTACTCTATGGAACGTAGGTGAGAATGAGGTCCGTGGTTCGATCCCCGGTATGGGTAGGACGTGTTTCCTTAAGACACCTGCTGCCCCTGTTCACTTAGCAGTCAAGTAGGTACCTGGGTGTTAACCGACTGGTCTGGGTCCCATCCTGGGGACGAAATTAACCTAATTCGCCCGAAATGCTCTGCATAACCAGAGGCTGTCTACATAGTATGTCACTGATAATAGCTATGGTCTGTACAAGTTGTATTATGTACTTGTAGAAATAAAAGTATTATTATTATTATTATTATTATTATTATTATTATTATTATTATTATTATTATTATTATTATTATTATTATTATACATCGTGATTTACACCTGGAAGATTGTGAAGGGAATGGTCTTAAACCTGTACACTGAAATCACTCACTACGAAAGCAAGAAGCATGTCAGGCGTTGTAAAATACTTCTTGTGAAAAGCAGAGGTTCACGGAGTATGTGTAAAGGAACCAAGACTCTTGAACACTCTTCATTCACAAGGGGAATTACCAACAAACCCCTGGCTTTCTTCAAGCGAGAACTTGATAACTTCCTCATGTCAGCTGCTGATCAGCCGAGCTGTGATGAATACGATGGTCTGTAAGCGGCTAACACTAACAGCTTGGTTAATCAGGAAAGCAACGAGGAGGCCTGGTCTATGATCGGGCCATGGGGGCGGTGACCCCCGAAATCGTCTGTAGATAATTTTCAGGTAACATCAGTTCAAGTACACAGGGTGGACAGGAGCTAGAGATAAGGTGGATAGGAGGTCAACACAGGGTGGACAGGTCAACACAGGGTGGACAGGTCAACACAGGGTGGACAGGTCAACACAGGGTGGACAGGTCAACACAGGGTGGACAGGTCAACACAGGGTGGACACGTCAACACAGGATGGACAGGAGGTCAACACAGGGTGGTCAGGTCAACACAGGGTGGTCAGGTCAACACAGGGTGGTCAGGTCAACACAGGGTGGTCAGAAGGTCAACACAGGGCGGACAGGAGGTCAACACAGGGTGGACAGGAGGTCAACACAGGGTGGACAGGAGGTCAACACAGGGTGGACAGGAGGTCAACACAGGGTGACAGGAGGTCAACACAGGGTGGACAGGAGGTCAACACAGGGTGGACAGGTAACACAGGGTGGACAGGTCAACACAGGGTGGACAGGAGGTCAACACAGGGTGGACAGGAGGTCAACACAGGGTGGACAGGTAACACAGGGTGGACAGGTCAACACAGGGTGGACAGGAGGTCACCACAGGGTGGACAGGAGGTCAACACAGGGTGGACAGGTAACACAGGGTGGACAGGTCAACACAGGGTGGACAGGAGGTCAACAGAGGGTGGACAGGAGGTCAACACAGGGTGGACAAGAGGTCAACACAGGGTGGACAGGAGGTCAACACAGGGTGGACAGGTAACACAGGGTGGACAGGTCAACACAGGGTGGACAGGAGGTCAACATGACGGACAGGATTGACAGAAATTCTGAACAAGAACATCAAAATCGTTGGACGCAAAAAAAAAAATTGTTCTTCAGTTCCTTATGTTCATACCAATGGTTCGTGCGAATGGTTCATACCAATGGTTCATACCAATGGTTCATACCAATGGTTCATACCAATGGTTCATACCAATGGTTCATACCAATGGTTCATACGTGAAGGTTCACAAATATCAATATATAAACTTTGGTTCATAAACAAAGGTTCATAAATTGAGGTTCATAATATTGTGAGTATAGGTTTACAATTGAAGGTTTATATGTAGGTTCATAAGTATGAACTACTTGTTCATAGTAAAGGTTCATAAAGTATTGACTCATATGTTCATAAATACAAGTCGGTAAATGTTGTTAGTTCAAGTATCTTATTAGAAGCTCCGTAGCTAAGTGGTGAAACGTTGAACCTGCCAATCCCGGGACCACGTTTCGAACCCCCCTTTCCCCCAGTTCATCTTCCTCTTTATTCACAAGTTAGCAAGTTTATAAACAGTTATATTGGTGGTGTTCTGTCTTCAGTGTTTGTAGTTACAACAACAGTTATATTGGTGGTGTTCTGTATTCAGTGTTTGTAGTTACAATAACAGTTATATTTGTGGTGTCTTGTCTTCAGTGTTTGTAGTTACAACAACAGTTATATTGGTGGTGTCTTGTCTTCAGTGTTTGTAGTTACAACAACAGTTATATTGGTGGTGTCTTGTCTTCAGTGTTTGTAGTTACAACAACAGTTATATTGGTGGTGTCTTGTCTTCAGTGTTTGTAGTTACAACAACAGTTATATTAGTGGTGTCTTGTCTTCAGTGTTTGTAGTTACAACAACAGTTATATTGGTGGTGTCTTGTCTTCAGTGTTTGTAGTTTCAACAACAGTTATATTGGTGGTGTCCTGTCTTCAGTGTTTGTAGTTACAACAACAGTTATATTGGTGGTGTCCTGTCTTCAGTGTTTGTAGTTACAACAACAGTTATATTGGTGGTGTCTTGTCTTCAGTGTTTGTAGTTACAACAACAGTTACATTGGTGGTGTTCTGTCTTCAGTGTTTGTAGTTGCAACAACAGTTATATTGGTGGTGTCTTGTCTTCAGTGTTTGTAGTTACAACAACAGTTATATTGGTGGTGTTCTGTCTTCAGTGTTTGTAGTTACAACAACAGTTATATTGGTGGTGTCCTGTCTTCAGTGTTTGTAGTTACAACAACAGTTATATTGGTGGTGTCTTGTCTTCAGTGTTTGTAGTTACAACAACAGTTATATTGGTGGTGTCTTGTCTTCAGTGTTTGTAGTTACAACAACAGTTATATTGGTGGTGTCTTTTCTTCAGTGTTTGTAGTTACAACAACAGTTATATTGGTGGTGTCTTGTCTTCAGTGTTTGTAGTTACAACAACAGTTATATTGGTGGTGTCTTGTCTTCAGTGTTTGTAGTTACAACAACAGTTATATTGGTGGTGTCTTGTCTTCAGTGTTTGTAGTTACAACAACAGTTATATTGGTGGTGTCCTGTCTTCAGTGTTTGTAGTTACAACAACAGTTATATTGGTGGTGTTCTGTCTTCAGTGTTTGTAGTTACAACAACAGTTATATTGGTGGTGTCTTGTCTTCAGTGTTTGTAGTTACAACAACAGTTATATTGGTGGTGTCTTGTCTTCAGTGTTTGTAGTTACAACAACAGTTATATTGGTGGTGTCCTGTCTTCAGTGTTTGTAGTTACAACAACAGTTATATTGGTGGTGTTCTGTCTTCAGTGTTTGTAGTTACAACAACAGTTATATTGGTGGTGTCTTGTCTTCAGTGTTTGTAGTTACAATAACAGTTATATTGGTTGTGTCTTGTCTTCAGTGTTTGTAGTTACAACAACAGTTATATTGGTGGTGTCTTGTCTTCAGTGTTTGTAGTTACAACAACAGTTATATTGGTGGTGTTCTGTCTTCAGTGTTTGTAGTTACAACAACAGTTATATTGGTGGTGTCTTGTCTTCAGTGTTTGTAGTTACAACAACAGTTATATTGGTGGTGTCCTGTCTTCAGTGTTTGTAGTTACAACAACAGTTATATTGGTGATGTCTTGTCTTCAGTGTTTGTAGTTACAACAACAGTTATATTGGTGGTGTCTTGTCTTCAGTGTTTGTAGTTACAACAACAGTTATATTGGTGGTGTCTTGTCTTCAGTGTTTGTAGTTACAACAACAGTTATATTGGTGGTGTCCTGTCTTCAATATATTATTCATTATATTATTTTATAAGTGTCCTTGTTTGGTATCACTTCCTCCTCGTTTAAATCCTTCCAGTGTTCCTCCACACTGCAGCTTCTCGGCTTCACATATTTTTTCTCAGTTTATCACCATGGCCTCTCTGGTCTCCTGTTGTTGGTAAGTGGCAATGATTTTTTTTTCATGTATTGTTCCTTGCCGTTTTATGATCTGTTGTGTGTGTGTGTGTGTTCTTAGTCCCTGAGGTTTGTTCGTGGGGGCCGAGACTCAGCTCCTGGCCCCATCTCTTAAGCTTCCTCGGGGAAGCCTACTTGTTATACTCTCTCATTCTGAAACATCTGCTCTTACCATCACTCTCTGTCTTCTGGTTGTAAGGTATTGCTTGGTCTACTCTGGGACTTACCGTGTATTGCTGCTTCCTGATCTAATCTGTGAATCAATCTCTGGTGGGATGCAGTGTCTTGTTTGTGTTTGCAGCCCATGAATATGCAATCAAACCATTCTTGTCTTGCTTAATCTTTCTTCTTTTATTGAACTCCAGTAGGTTAGTGAGTGCTGTCTCTAATAAATTCCCTCCTCTCTACGCTCTCATTCAACTTTTTCTTGGTCATATTTTTTCAGTACTCTGGACTGTTTACGTATTAGCTTTTATTCAACTTTTTCCCGATTATCTTTTTTTTCAGTAATCTTGACATTGTACGCGCCAGCGACACTAGTCAGTAATACTCTTGTTCGTCACTCTGCTTGTGCACTGGAACGATGATGGCAGTTTTCCAGGCGTCTGGTGGCTCTCCCGTATTTAGTGCCATGTAAGGTTTTGTTATACTGGAGGTACACACAGGTCCTCTGCTATACTGGAGGTACACACAGGTCCTCTGCTATACTGGAGGTACACAGTTCCTCTGCTATACTGGAGGTAAACACAGTTCCTCTGCTATACAGGAGGTACACACAGATCCTCTGCTATACTGGAGGTACACACAGGTCCTCTGCTATACTGGAGGTACAAACAGTTCCTCTGCTATACTGGAGGTACACACAGGTCCTCTGCTATACTGGAGGTACACAGTTCCTCTGCTATACTGGAGGTAAACACAGTTCCTCTGCTATACAGGAGGTACACACAGATCCTCTGCTATACTGGAGGTACACACAGGTCCTCTGCTATACTGGAGGTACACACAGGTCCTCTGCTATACTGGAGGTACACACAGGTCCTCTGCTATACTGGAGGTACACACAGGTCCTCTGCTATACTGAGGTACACACAGGTCCTCTGCTATACTGGAGGTACACACAGGTCCTCTGCTATACTGGAGGTACACACAGGTCCTCTGCTATACTGGAGGTACACACAGGTCCTCTGCTATACTGGAGGTACACACAGGTCCTCTGCTATACTGGAGGTACACACAGGTCCTCTGCTATACTGGAGGTACACACAGGTCCTCTGCTATACTGGAGGTACACACAGGTCCTCTGCTATACTGAGGTACACACAGGTCCTCTGCTATACTGGAGGTACACACAGGTCCTCTGCTATACTGGAGGTACACACAGGTCCTCTGCTATACTGGAGGTACACACAGTTCCTCTGCTATACTGGAGGTACACACAGGTCCTCTGCTATACTGGAGGTACACACAGGTCCTCTGCTATACTGGAGGTACAAACAGGTCCTCTGCTATACTGGAGGTACAAACAGGTCCTCTGCTATACTGAGGTACACACAGGTCCTCTGCTATACTGGAGGTACACACAGGTCCTCTGCTATACTGGAGGTACACAGTTCCTCTGCTATACTGGAGGTAAACACAGTTCCTCTGCTATACAGGAGGTACACACAGATCCTCTGCTATACTGGAGGTACACACAGGTCCTCTGCTATACTGAGGTACACACAGGTCCTCTGCTATACTGGAGGTACACAGGTCCTCTGCTATACTGGAGGTACAAACAGTTCCTCTGCTATACTGGAGGTACACACAGGTCCTCTGCTATACTGGAGGTACACACAGGTCCTCTGCTATACTGGAGGTACACACAGGTCCTCTGCTATACTGGAGGTACACACAGGTCCTCTGCTATACTGGAGGTACACATAGGTCCTCTGCTATACTGGAGGTACAAACAGGTCCTCTGCTATACTGGAGGTACAAACAGGTCCTCTGCTATACTGGAGGTACAAACAGGTCCTCTGCTATACTGGAGGTACAAACAGGTCCTCTGCTATACTGGAGGTACAAACAGGTCCTCTGCTATACTGGAGGTACAAACAGGTCCTCTGCTATACTGGAGGTACACACAGGTCCTCTGCTATACTGAAGGTACACACAGGTCCTCTGCTATACTGGAGGTACACACAGGTCCTCTGCTACATCTTCCATGGTGCTATGCTGTCAATATTTCCTATTCACTAATAACCCGCACATTGGAGAGAGGAGCTTACTAAGACGTTTCGGTCTGACTTGGACCATTTACAAAGTTACACTGTAAATGGTCCAAGTCAGACCGAAACGTCGTCGTTAGCTCCTCTCTCCTATGTGCGGGTTATTTGTGTATTGTTCCAGTCACGGTATTGTGCCGTTTTGTTATTCAACATTACCTTCTTGCAAACCTGATTTCTATCTCATTTCTTTTAGCCCTTCCACACCTGTTTTCTGGCTCCATCCCTGTCTCAGTGAATGCTTCCTCCTATTTAATTTCTCTCGTATGTACTTACCTATTTGTGGTTGCAGGGGTCGATTCACAGCTCCTGGTTCCTCTTCTTTGCTAGTCACTACTAGGCTCACTCTCACCCTGCTCCAAGAGTCTTAGCGTACCTCATCTTAAAGCTATGTATGGATCCTGCCTCCACTATTTCATCTTACAGTGTGTGTGTGTGTGTGTACTTACCTATTTATACTCACCTATTTGTGGTTGCAGGGGTCTATTCACAGCTCCTGGCCCCGCCTCTTCGTTGGTCGCTACTAGGTCCGCTCTCTCCCTGCTCCATGGACTTTAGCGTATCTCTTGTGTGTGTGTACTCACCTAGTTGTGGTTGCAGGGGTCGAGTCATAGCTCCTGTGTGTGTGTGTGTGTGTGTACTCACCTAATTGTACTCACCTAATTGTGGTTGCAGGGGTCGAGACTCAGCTCCTGGCCCCGCCTCTTCGCTGTCCGCTACTGGGTCTCTGCTCTCCCTGCTCCATGAGCTTTATCATACCTTGTCTTAAAACTATGTATGGTTCCTGCCTCCACTATATCTTTCTCTAGACTATTCCACTTCCTGACTACTCTGTGGCTGAAGAAATGCTTCCTGTGTGTGTGTGTGTGTGTGTGTGTGTGTGTGTGTGTGTGTGTGTGTGTGTGTGTGTGTGTGTGTGTGTGTGTGTGTGTGTGTGTGTGTGTGTGTGTTTAAGAGAGACGAGCACCTTACATAAGACGGAGGAGGAAGTGCTGGGTTCAGCGACCCTCCACGCAGGCACAAAAAGAAAAAAAAAAACACCGTCTGGTCATGGTGGGAAATTCCGCCTCTTATATGTCCTCGACGCCCCCTCCCACTTTTATAACCCCCCTCTCACTCTCTCTTCACCCTCTCCTCTTCACACTCCCTCTTCCCACCTCTTTCCCACTGCCTCTCTCCTTCCTCCCCTATTCCCTATCCCTCACCCCCATCAATCCCACACTCCCCCCTCCAATTTTTCCATCTCAGTAGCATTACTCTCAAGGGTTTATTGAGGTTAGTCCCAGAGTTTCAATTATTTCTTTACGAGCAGAGAGCTGTCATTGAGCTCCAGATCACTTAGAAGCTTTCCCTCAGCAGTATTATTATTACAGATAATTTATAAGTAAAGTTTTATAGTCCACCTGTGGGTTGGAACTTTGATTTGGTCGGTTATGTAACTGTTTCTGTGTGGCCCGTCTGTTGTGGGAACATATTTCAAGTACCAGTCGTTCCTGGGATGATTGGTGACTGTTGTTGGCTGCCCAGGAGTACAGTCAGGGTGTGACTGTTGTTGGCTGCCCTGGAGTGCAGTCAGGGTGTGACTGTTGTTGGCTGCCCTGGAGTACAGTCAGGGTGTGACTGTTGTTGGCTGCCCTGGAGTACAGTCAGGGTGTGACTGTTGTTGACTTCCCTAGAGTATTGTCAGAGTGTGGCTGTTGTTGATTGCCCTGGAGTACAGTCAGGGCGTGACTGTTATTGACTGCCCTGGAGTACAGTCAGGGCGTGACTGTTATTGGCTGCCCAGGAGTACAGTCAGGGCGTGACTGTTGTTGACTGCCCTGAAGTACAGTCAGGTTGTGACTGTTGTTGGCTGCCCTGGAGTACAGTCAGGGCGTGACTGTTGTTGATTGCCCTGGAGTACAGTCAGGGTGTGACTGTTGTTGACTGCCCAGGAGTATAGTCAGGGTGTGACTATCGATGACTGCCCTGGAGTAGTCAGTGTGTGACTATTGATGACTGTTCTGGAGTAGTCAGTGTGTGACTATTGATGACTGTCCTGGAATAGTCAAGACAGTCATCAGCTGACCAATAATTATCTTGTGGTTATCCACAAAGTTTGGTCTAATGAAAGCCCTTGAATAACACTGAACATAGCATTATCCCCGTCATGATAAACACACTATATAAGCCAGCGGAAGACCTCGGTCAGATGACCAAAAGCTCCAGCTGCTGGTCAACATGACGACCCGCAGCTGGAGCATTCGGTCATCTGACCGAGGCCTTCCACTGGCTTACCCCTCCATCTCTTTAAAATTATGATTATAATTATAACCATTGGGAATTTTGTTGTTGAATTGTTGCAGCTGTGATAGTGTGACTTATTCTGTCTCTTCACCTGACTACTTACACAATCGTTCCTCCACATGTATTCGTTACGATGAAAGCTTTAATGAATAATATTATTGTCATTCACGACTCACGAAATCGTAATGACGCGATTGCAAACAAACCCCGGTACGGGTGGGGATTGAACTAGCGGCAAGCGACTCGTAAAACTCCGTGGTTTGATTGTTATTCACGTGAGGCGTTAAAAATTACGTGAGCTATTCAGGGTAATGTGTAGTAAAGGCTCGATCATCCGTCCGCTAATCGTAATCCTGGTCTCTGATTAGTAAGCCGGTTTTGCTGAAGACAGATTCATCCTGGGCCAAACAGAGGTAACCCTTCCATGCAAGTTACATTATCGTCTTCAGAAATAGATGCTAGGATAGATAGGGAGAAGCAAGCAATCCAAGAAAGTGGTACGTAATAGAAATTAGAACAAATCTGTGGATCTTCATTTTTCTGGCACTGGGCACTGGTCTGCCTGGCGCATCTATATTATTCTAGCAACAGTCGTTACCCTGAACGAATCTACCTGGACTTCCTACTCGTTTCTGCAACGTTGCAAGCTCCTGAAGATGTGTTGATTGCATCACGAAAAGCCTAGAGCTGTAGTTCAACTCCCCCCCCTGTGGCTGTTTTGCAATTAATGGTACGGATAGAGGGTTGATTGGTTAATGTTGAAAAGGAGTTTATAGAGACTATCAACTCCACGAGGGTCATTAAAACTGCGTTGTCGTGTTCTTTTTCTATACCTGTTTCTCTCTTCCTCCTCATCATCAATTCTGTCTTCTCCATCTTCACTGTTAATATTTCTCAAAGTTATTTCCAGAGTATTTACGTTTTCTCGGGAAAAATCGTGTATAATATTAAGGCTGTTCGTCATCTGTTTGCCACCAGTCAAGAATACTGACTCACGAAATCGTAATTCAGTGCGTAAGCCTACTGGCTTACGCACTGACCTGGAGTTCCAGGACGCACACACCATGGTTTCTAATCTCACCCGATCCCTTGTTAGTCGAGAATACTATTTAATCTCTTTTTAAATAGGATTAAAGTAACATCTCAGTGTATATACGCCGAGAAGCATACTTGTCAAGCTGGTTAAGGAGGATCCAATACATTTGTAACTTCCTAACATGGTTTCAGAATTCGTGATATGAATGTTTATCGTTGAGGATTCGTGTTTCACTCCTGGCTTCTCAAGTTCACCACAGGTAGTAACAATGTATTGCCATGAGACTGTTACCGGTTGTGTGTTCCTGGTTCCCGGTAGCAGCTGTAGCCTGCCAGTGTTGTCCCCTTGGGTGATATAATTGCAAGTTATTGACTGAAGAATTAGAAGTATTTGCAACATGTGGGTATCTTTATTTGTAGACTTTTCGCTATTCAGTGTCTTTATCAAGGCATTACAAGGTCGTAATAGGACATTACGTCCTTGTATTGATAAAGCCACTGGAGGGCGAAACATCAACAGGTAATGATAAAAAAAAATGCTGCACTTGTGTCTAATTCTTCATTATGTCGGTATTATATAATATTCATGTCCAAGTTAGTGAGCGCAATAATTGTGATTCCGAGTGAGTGCTTAATTGCTCCTGCTCTCTCTCTCTCTCTCTCTCTCTCTCTCTCTCTCTCTCTCTCTCTCTCTCTCGCCCTCACAAAGCTCACAAAGAAATAAAAAAAACTATATATTGTGCCAACAGATTCAGCCACATTGAAGGAGATGCAAAGCGCTGGTAGATCCTGTCGCCGACACTTGTTTAATTTCTTAAAATATAATCCCAGTCCGAATGTACTTCTTGTTGTAATGGATTTTGTGAACCCACTAGGCTATTGTGTCCATACGAAGCAGATCGCACTCACGATAAGGAAGTGTGTATGAAGTCAGGATACACAAATAACCCGCACATATGAGAGAGGAGCTTATTTGAATATTGTGTATTGTGCGGGTTATTTGTTTATTGTGCGGGTTATTTGTGTATTGTGCGGGTTATTTGTGTATTGTGCAGGTTATTTGTGTATTGTGCAGGTTATTTGTGTATTGTTCCAGTCACGGTATTGTGCCTTTTTGTATTTTTATGAAGTCAGGATGTTGAGGTTCGAAACACAGACATTGGTACTCTGAATGTTAAGAATTCAACTACGGAGGAGGTAAAAAGTGGTGTACCTCAGGGCGATGTTCTCAAGCCATCGCGTTTTCAGTCTCACAGGCTGTATACGTGGGCCAGTTGGCCGCCAGCAGCAACAGCCTGGTTAGCCAATCAAGCACCAGACATTCCTGGCCTAGGGCCGCGCTGCGGGAGCAGGAAAATTCGGGAAACCCATCAGAGGCATATCAAGGCAGAACACGACTTTGTAAGCTCAGCCTGATGGACTTCACTATATGTATCAAAGGTTAGGGAGATCATCGCCCCAGCTGCTGTCACAGTGAAAACCTGTGAGAGTAACACGGAAACCACAAATAACCCGCACATAGAAGAGAGGAGCTTACCACAACGTTTCGGTCCGACTTGGACCAATTACAAAGTCACTTTGTAAATGGTCCAAGTGGGACCGAAACGTCGTGGTAAGCTCCTCTCTTCTATGTGCGAGTTATTTGTGTATTGTTCCAGTCACGGTATTGTGCCTTCTTTGTTATTTAACATGGAAACCATCCAGTGTGATGGAGGTACAGGAAACCATCCAGTCACGTGTATGGAGTGTACAGGAAACCATCCATGTTGTGGTAGTGTTAGGTGACAGGAAACCATCCAGTGTGATGGAGTGTGACAGGAAAACCATCCAGTGTGATGGAGTGTGACGAGGAAAACTGGTAACAGGTCCCAGTATTCAACATCTTGTGGCTGGAACCGTTGAAACCTGACATGGAATAACCACATCCAGGCTTGTGAATGCCTCACAGCAACAGTGTTGAGCAGCACAGAACGACTGACCTCAGGGGTCGACAAGGATCAGGATCAGTGATGATGTGAGAAACTAGTGTGTGAGATGTGCGATTGGTTAATCAATCTAGATCATTCTTGCTCTAACCTTGCAAAATACACTACATAAGGGTAGCCACATCATGTGACTTAGCTAATCCTCGTAACAAACAAAACATTTTTTGGGAGGACAGCACAGCAAACTTGACAATGACCTCAGTGGGGTCACAGGTCAGTGTGTGACTCTGTGTACAGCTGTAGTGCTGCAGTTGGTTATACAACTGTGGTCTCATACTTAGTAAAGCACAGCAATTCTGAGACTAAAAGATCAAGCGAGCAATGGGAGAGGTCAGTGCTCTGGAGTGTGTACTCACCAATATGTGGTTGCAGGGGTCGAGTCATAGTTCCTTGCACCGCCTCTTCCTGGTCGATACTAAGTCACTCTCTCCCCGCTTCTAGAGCCTTACCATGCCTCTTCTAAAAGCTATGTATGGAACTTGCGTCCACTACTTCTCTCTCCAGATTATTCCACTTCCTCAAACTCTGGCTGAGTTCTTCCTAACATCCTATGACTCATCTAGGTTTCACTTCCATACCTCTGTCTCCTGTAGGTCCCATCCTCTGTAGAACATCGACTAGTCTTGTTCAAATCTTGTTTCCCAAATTTCTGTGTGTGTGTTTGTGTTAGTTGCCACTTTTGCCTGCTCAGTGTCGTCAGGTCGTGTGATGTGTGTGTGTGTAGGAAACCTCGTGTGCTCGGATAGTCTGTGGTGAACAGTATGCATGGTCCATTGTTGGTGTGTGTGTGGTTCTGGGTAGTGTGTGTGTGTGTGTGTCTTTGTGGTTCCGATGTGTGTGTGTGTGTGTGTAGTGTGAGACTAATGGATGGTCCTTCGTTATAGCGGGATTGAGAATATACACAAATAGGAGAAAGAAACTTATGCCGATGTTTCGGTCCGACTTGATGGAGACGGTCTAAAAAGTAGACAGCCAGTCCTGAATAACTTACACACAGTATCTGTGAGCATCTGGGTAAGTAAGGGCTGAGTGCGGCTCACGTGTCGAGCAGCGCAGCTGGAATCGGTACATTAATTAATAACTCTGGATCTGAGAGTAAGCAGTAAAGGTTCAGAGTCACTGATGTAGGATCCCATAGAAAATTTGTGAAGAACATAATAAAGAACGATCACTACAGCAGACCTACTGGCCCACGCACACTTTGGAAGATTATTTTGAAAAATATGAGGGAACGAATTTGATATAAAATTCCGACAAGATGGTGATTAAGACGCATGTGCAGCACTTGGGTAACTTTATTGTTGAAACGTTTCGCCTACACAGTAGGCTTCTTCAGTCAAATACAGATTCAGAGGGGTGTTGTAGTGAAATATAGGTAATGTAATCAGTCCATCAACCTTGGAGGAAAAGGATTTGAGGTGGTCAGTCCTTCAGCCTGGAGAAGTGTTCACCTCCATGGTCTGGAACGATATTGTTCCAGACCATGGAGCTGATACGTAGCAATACCCTATTTTCCGGCATATAAGACGCGCCTTTTTACCACCAAAAAGTTTAGCAAAATCAGCCTGCGCCTTAAATGGTCAAGGTCTGGGTCAAGGGTAGACTTTGTGTTACATTTTAGCGTAAAATAAGAAGGTAATCAACCCTTGAATATGATACTTCTGTCGTGCGCCTTATATGCTGGAAAATACGGTATATATCATTAGGATAACCATTTTTTAAGGAAGTAATCGTGCAAATAGTTCATTTCTAAGTCACTTGGTTTAATTTAAAACAAATGTGAAGCACAGTTAAACTTTTCTCATATATCTGTTAATAAATATTAGCTTGCTCACACCAGCACGTCATGTCGGGAATATTGGTGCTCATGTTACAGGGGATTGCAAAAACCATTACAAGAGGAGGCTGAAATTTCAAAAAAATACGAAACAGAACCGAAGATAAAATGCTTTCTAATTATCTTGGGGCTCATGCTGAGGCTTTCTTCAACAATCTGGTTGATCAGGTAGACACCAGACGAGCCTGGCCCATGGCCGGGCTCCGGGAGGAGAAAGACTCTCGGAGCTCATCAAAGGTAAGACAGTGTTGAAGGAAAGGCACACGATGAAGAGCAAGACGTTTGTGGGACAATGTTTCACCATGTGTGGAGCTTTATCCAGCAGAGCGAAACGTTTTTGGCAATAAAAGTCTGTTTCTCCAAGTGGGTCAGCTTGTACCACGGACCCGTGTTCATTATGTTCATATGAGTCTGCTTGTACCACGGACCCGTGTTCATTATGTTCATATGAGTCAGCTTGTACCACGGACCCGTGTTCATTATGTTCATATGAGTCTGCTTTTACCACGGACCCGTGTTCATTATGTTCATATGAGTCTGCTTGTACCACGGACCCGTGTTCATTATGTTCATATGAGTCTGCTTTTACCACGGACCCGTGTTCATTATGTTCATATGAGTCTGCTTTACCATGGACCAATGCTTGTTTTTTATGTTTTTATGGGTTATCTCTATGTGTGTTGGTTTGCACCACGGAGCAGTGTTTGAATGCACTCTGGTGTTTGAATGCACTCTGGTGTTTGAATGCACTCTGGTGTTTGAATGCACTCTGGTGTTTGAATGCACTCTGGTGTTTGAATGCACTCTGGTGTTTGAATGCACTCTGGTGTTTGAATGCACTCTGGTGTTTGAATGCACTCTCGTATTTGAATGCACTCTCGTGTTTGAATGCACTCTAGTGTTTGAATGCACTCTGGTGTTTGAATGCAATCTGGTGTTTGAATGCACTCTGGTGTTTGAATGCACTCTGGTGTTTGAATGCACTCTGGTGTTTGAATGCACTCTGGTGTTTGAATGCACTCTGGTGTTTGAATGCACTCTGGTGTTTGAATGCACTCTGGTGTTTACAGAGTGATGCTTCCTAAACGTGACCATCACAACGCCAGAGGCAATACTTCACGGCGATGAATAGTGCCATTTGGCATTATGTGGGCTATTGACCCTTGCATAGGTGTGTGTTGCAGATGGAAGGAGAGAGAGAGAGAGAGAGAGAGAGAGAGAGAGAGAGAGAGAGGCAGAGACAGACAGAGACAGACAGACAGACAGACGAGACAGACAGACGAGAGAGAGAGAGAGAGAGAGAGAGAGAGAGAGAGAGAAGAGGAAGAGAGAGAGAGAGAGAGAGAGAGAGAGAGAGAGAGCAGAGACAGACAGACAGACAGACAGACAGACAGACAGACAGACAGACAGACAGACAGACAGGGACAGTCACAATGAGAATGTTTGGAAACGAGAGGGGTCAGAAACGACAGAATTTAATATACAAAATTAATCTTCTTAACAGATTTTTTTATTTCACCTGCAGGCGTACCTACACCCTCCCACACCGACTAACACCCACACTTACACCCACACCGACTCACACTTAAACCCACACCCACCCACAAGTGCTCAGGTCATCAAATTCCGAGTGAAACTCGCACTCTGGAAGCACTCTCCCCTGTGCAAACAATTTGTAACCAAAGTGTAAACAATGATTCATGTGACCTACAAGACAGGGCCAGAGACATGTGTAGACACGTTTCTCATTTGCCACCAGAACCTACGCACTTTGCAGTAAGTAGGTTCCTGGGTGTTAGCCGACTGTTGTGGGTCGCATCATGGGGAAAATTTGCAATGAAAAGTATTCAGGTACCTTTGGTATACCTTACCTTTGATGAGTTTTGAGAGTTTTCCTAATCCCGGAGCCCTTTATTCGTGCAATGGGTGAGGGATATTCGTAGCAATGGGTGAGGGATATTCGTGCAATGGGTGAGATATTCATGCAATGGGTGAGAGATATTCATGAAGAATGAGACACTTTGCAACATTTTGGAATCGCCACACAGTGGCTTCATCAGTCCAATACAAAGACGAACGGTTTAAATAGAGGAGAAGTTTGAGGTAATCAGTCCCTCAGCCTGGAACCTATGTGTTCAGTCCATTAAATGTTGCACAAGTGTCTCAGTTTTTAACTGTCGGTTTTGTAAACCAGTAGTTGAAAAATATTAGCCTCAGATATCTCTTTTACTCTCTCTCTCTCTCTCTCTCTCTCTCTCTCTCTCTCTCTCCCTCTTACACAAGGTTTAAAAATGTTAAGTTTATTTACAAGCCAAGAGCTGTTACCTACATTAGCTCATTGTAAAGCTTTTTTATTGTTATGAGACATGCAAATAGGGAACAATAGGAAGTTGGACCCATATGTGGTTCCAACTTTCTCTCTCTCTCTCTCTCTCTCTCTCTCTCTCTCTCTCTCTCTCTCTCTCTCTCTCTCTCTCTCTCTCTTAAGACTTATCATTATTTATCTTAAAAACCATCCTTCATGCCGTGACTCCTCCCACTTGCCTTCCAACCTAAGAAATTTCTTGAATTTACCCAAACACTCGTCCTCTAACCGTATCTCTCCCTTAACCTCTCACCTTTCCTTGTTCCACTGCCTCTTCTCCCACCTGTCCCCCTTCCTCACCCTCTTTCCAAGAATTCTGGTCTATAATTTTCCATTCATCTTCACTCATCAACCTCTTTTATCAGTTTATAGAGTTGAGACTGAAACCACGTTATCGGGTCACAAAATTCGTTTCAGAGATCATTAAAAAAACGGTAATATTTTGGAATAAGTGGCTTCATAAATTTGATGGTTATGGGGAGAAGCAATTAGTGAATAATATTCACAATGGCTAAATTGTATTTCTGTCCATTAAAAAAATGGATGCAGTCTTTTTCGACCTGCCCTAGGAGAGTTGGGAACAGAGAGCAGACCTAAGGTACGCCAGGGTAGGCTAAGTTATTTTTCCGATATGTTGGGTTAGAGTATGTTACCTGGAGTATACCTGAAGAGGGTTTCGGGGGTCAACGCCCCCGCGGCTCGGTCTGAGACCAGGCCTCGTTAGGTTAGGATATTGTTTGTAACGGCTTGACAAAACTCCTGGAGAGCGAAGTGTTACCCCAGGAAAATGTCACATTAGTTGTGCACTTGTGTCCTTTTACCCAACATAGGTTAGGCTATGATGAAAACTAGACACATGTGCAACATCTGGGTATCTTTATTGTAGACGTTTCGCCATCCAGTGGCTTTATCAATAAAAAATCTAGGACATAATTTGAAGACAGTAGAACTATATACAAAAGATAAGGGTGATGGACTGATACATCGTCTTCACATCACTACTGCTCCTGCCTACTTTCTGTACTCAACTGAAGAAAGGACACAATTGCAACTAATGTGACATTTTATTGTGGCAACGTTTCGCTCTCCAGGAGCTTTTCAAGCCGTTACAAGCGATACATGGACACAGTTGGTATATACTGTCAAGGTGAGGTGAAAAACTAGTGGTGTTAGAAGTAGTAGTGATATAAGTAGTATTAGTAGTAGTAGCAGTAGTAGAAGTAATACAATAAGGTAGAACAATCAATATGCACATGAGTAAAAAGGGGATAAACAAATACTTGGGTAGTATAAAATAGGTTAGACAAATATTTCTCTGGAGGTTGAAATATAGAAGGCCATAAGTGTTCCACATTGATGTGCAAATAACAGGGAGACTATGGATGGTAGGGTTTACGTTTTCAGGAGGTTTTCAAGACTTCAGAGATGGTGAAGCTGCTTTGTTTTGTTTAATTGTGTTAGAAACAGAATAAGTGCTGATTCAAGGCATTTTCGTCTACGGAAATTATTTCTTTGATTACTAGTCGGGCGTCTTTGAATTTCATGAGATGATTGTTGGAATTTCGGTTTTACGCAGGCGTTGTTCAGGTTATCGTTTCTGCATGCATTCATGTGTTCATTGATGCGTGTCTCGAGGTTTCTTGCTGTTTCTCCCATAAATTTTCGCAGCCTCCACAGGGTATAGTTAACCCTGCGGCTGGTTCATGGTGCTTGGATTTAGTCCGGTTGATCCTTAATAAAGTACTGGAAAACATGGCGACTCTAGTGTTAGTTGTGCAAATACTTTAGAAATGTTGGATGCAACCTGGCTGTTGGGAAAATTATAACTTTGTTTGGAGTAAGTTGACGGGGAGAATTTGACACCTCTAACACGATGTAGATGAAGGTTGAAACCGCAATTTTAAAACAATATGCAACACTTATGGGCCCCAGGACAGTCCAATAAAAGAAGAAAGTAGTAATAAAAGGAGGAGTTTGAGGTAATCAGTCCTCGGCCTGGTCGATGTTTCAGTCCATCAATCTTGAGGGACTGGATTCCTCAAACTCCTCCTTTATTACTCTTTCTTTTTTTATTGGACTGATGAAGCCATGTGGGGCGGCTTTCACAAAAAGTACCCCAAGTGTTTTAACTACTTCTAACACCCACTAGTTTTTTCACCTCACCTTGCAGTTATTTTTATACCAACTGTGTCCATATAGTTGTAACGGCAGAAAGCTCCTGGAAGCGAAACTTGCAACAAAAAAGTCAAATTATTTCAATTGTGTCCTTTTATTAACATATTTGGGGAATTCTACCAATATTATTACATTCAACTGAAAAGCCT
>WNWK01023265.1:0-31326 GCA_009830355.1 Cherax destructor
GCTGTGAATCGCCCCTGAAACCCACAACTAGGTGAGTACACACACACACACACACACACACACACACACACACACACACACACACACACACCCCCTCTTGAAGATCACGTAAGCGGGTCAAGCCGATGCATATAAAAGTGGGGGAACGTTGACACAAGCAGTCACACTCACCTATCAACCTGTTCATCGTCAACTCCTGCAGCTCTCAATCATGGTCTGTAAATTCTTGTTCTGGGGATCATGTTACTGTGATATTATACTATCATGGTCTGTACATTCTTGCTCCAGGGTATCATGTTCTGTAATGTCATACTATCATGGTCTGAACATTCTTGTTCCAGAGGATCATGTTAGTGTGATGTCATACTATCATGGTCTGTACTTTTTTTACAAAAAACATGTTACTGTGATGTCATACTTACAAAATTTTATTTTCTGAAAATGGCTTTCCATATATAAAATCTGGAAAATCAAACCTGTATCATTCAGATTAAACAACTATATAATGCTAACTTTGACACCTGGTCAAGTTCTATCTTCTGTTAAATAGTAAAATTCTAAGATACCATTAAGACATCAAAACAAACTTTAAATTCAGAAACTGAACTGGATTTGGAAAGTTCCCAAATTATTTTAGCTTGTGACTATTATTTCATGACCAATCATTATTACTCCGTTTATTAAAGGTACAGTGATTTGTTTATGGCTATAATTGTCCAGATCCATCATTATTAGTTAATGTTTATAAAACAGCTAATCATTGGTTTATGAATATAATCGTCCAGGACCGATCATTATTAGTGACTCTAATAGTGGGGGACCTATCATTATTAGTGATTATGATCCCAGGACTAATCATTATTAGTAACCATAATAGTCCGGGCCCCTTTATTGTTTGTGACTCTAATAGTCCAGGGCCGATCTTTAAAAGTGATTATAATAGTTCAGAACCAATCATTATTATTTTTATAAATAGTCCAGGACCAATCTTTTCTGATTTTAACTATAATAATACAGGAAGGAAAATTTTTAGATTATGATTATAAGAATCAGGAGTGATAATTATCAGTGTACGTCTATAATAATCCATGACAGATAATTATCATCTGACTATAAAAAACCCAGGCCCGATCGTTATATTTTATTACTATCGTAATAAAGATGGATCATTATCATTTTTGACTATAATAATTAAGAATGGATCGAAAAGTCGCTGAGTCATCATTTCAATTTTTGGCTTAGTTGTAATTTATTTCAGCTCGATATTGCGACTTTTGCTCCAATTGAGATTTTTTTGTTTAAAATAGTGACCTGAGCGCCCGACCAGACCTGTTATGTCAACAGCTGCGTGTTATTTGGGACAATGCTGTGGTTGCATCGGTTTTTCTGGTAGAGGGAACATGTGGGATATATTTAAAAATAATTTGAAAAAGGGGGTATTTTGGAAAGATGTGAATATTGACTATAAAATTTCCAGTTCACTTATTGCAACTGATCTTATTTATTCTCTCCTCAAACATTAAAATTTTGCCCATTATGATTCAAATAATATACACTACGTAGGAAAATATATGCCAAAATAAAGAATTTTTTTAGGATAACTATAATAGACCTTACTCTTTTCACTAATTGTTTTTTCACATTAACAGGAAATACTGGAATTTTATTATAAAAAAATTTAAATATATGTCCTTCAAGTATTTTAATACATAAAATGTTTTCTTTTCAATACAAATGTCACTGTGTGGTCTAAGGATGGAACTGTTTACTAAATTCTCGAATCCCAATTTCATTTTAATCAGCACAATTCTGGTTTTCAAAAAAAAAAAATCACATCTCTTCTTTCCATATGGATCACTGTAAATCACCGCCAAGTTTCTTTAATTGTCAGTCTCCTTCAGTGCTACGACATCCCAAATTCCCATCGTTCATAACATTATTAGTCTTTTCCCAACATCAGTACACAAAGACAAGGATCAGCTGTCCTATCAAAGTGTTTTGTAAACAAGTAAACGAGTGTTGTAACTCACCCCGCCAGACAAGAAAAAAAGCCTAGCTCCATCCTTCTAATATAATTTTATCTATTATTGTATTACCACTGATTCACCTCTTATAGCATATTTATTAGAAAAAGTTTCGGTCCTGGGACTTTTATCATTTAAAAAATTTGGGAAAGGATTAAGGCCCAAAGAAAAAAAGTTTTTTGAATATACCCCAATGTTTGTCATTTATCTTTTTTAAAACCCCTGTTACTGTTCACAAAAATCCTAAAGAGTAAAATTACCAGTCGTATTTTTGCGAAAATAAATTAGTAAAAGTTTTGCATTTTATTTCTCAATAGTTTCTCTTAAAAATGAGAGAATTCCCCTTCCCCCTAACTACATATAAATACTAACAATCAAAAAAACTGTTAAATATTCAGAAAAATAAAATCACAAAAAATTTATTTGAAGAAGAAAAGTCTGAACAATGGCTATTTTTTGAGCTAGCATAGGAATTTTCTCTCAAAAGCTTAGAGTTTTCAAACAGTATTTTTCACACAACAATGAGCAGTGATCCCAAATAATACTAAATACAAAACAGGAAAAAAAAAAGAAATACTACGACTACTACTATACATTTCTCAGCACATTCCTTGATGTAGCAGGAAGTTCCTTTGGTAAAAAAGGTATAACGTACTTTAAACGAAACTTTAATCTGAGTTAAAAGTTTAATTTTTTCCATTTCTCCTCAGGTCGTCAAGGGTCGTCCCATAATGTCACAAGCATGTTTAAAAAATCCTCCTCAGTTGCCGGTAAAACTTTTTTTTCCCAAACCTCTATATGGGTTCAGCATTTTTAAATAATAAATTTAATAGATAATAAGGAATGATAAAATATAATTATGATTAAAAATATTAATAATAATAAAGATTAAAAATTAATAATTATTATTATACCATAAGAATTAAGTGAAAATATTTTCTATTCATTAGTTAAGCCTTTATGTATGCCTATAGTTCATCCTTGTACTACTATATTGTTATTAACATTTTTCCACACAGAGGTCTACAATGACTGCCAATGCCCCCCCAAATACAAGTGCTGCACTATGTCAGTACGGCTGGACCTGCAAACCTGCTCTCCCTCCTGCAACAGAATCTAAAACTTTAATGCAATGTTTGAGTGCTTAACCACTAAAAGAGTATTTTACTATTGAATTTATTTTACTACATGATGGGACTAGGTATTGAAATAAATATTTATATTTAAAATGATAAATTCACTTCAAATATTTTGTGAGTCTTCAGTATTAGGATTCATAAATTTTGAGTGTGAAGAAGTATGAGGCAACCATTATGTAAAGCAGTGAGAGACAAACCATGCTGTTGGTGCTAGCTGGCGGTTTTGACCTATTGTGAAGAGGGATCTGGTGTATGTTTAGGCCCAATAAAGATATCACAATTATTGAACTTGGTATGACTATAATTCAACTATAGAAGGTAAGATTTAAAGTAGGAAATATGAAGAATTTGACAGGAAGAAGGAAAACGTTTAACTTATTCAATTAAGATTATTATGGGGAGACTTTTCTTCCACTTTACTGTATCATCAGTTGTTATAACACAATGTTGTAAGTCTGTTTATTTAAAATAAATATCATGCAGCACTGTAAAACATCTTGAAAGCATTAAGCAATAAATTAAAATATTATAATGATAAATAATTAAACCTCCATCAGCCACACATTATGGACACTTATCACTGATAGCAAAATGTTCGCTCTGAAAACACTAGCTGTACGTGGAAGGGTAAAGGCTCGATCACCAGGCTGTCCACACACACTCATCGCCTGTAATGTCAGAAAATTTCCGTAAAGTATGAATAAAATATGAATAATTAAATTAAATAAGTGTTCCAATTTGATAGGAAAATTTGTAAAAAATACAAATCTATTATGATCAGTTCTAAAGGATATTATACATATATTTATATCTATATCTACTATACTAACTCTTCTCTCCCTCCCTCCAAGTGTTCTTATCCCTCAAGTCCACCTTGTGAACATTTCGTAACCACAAAGAACATGAAATTGTAGTAATTAAGAAAGACGGGGAGAGAGCTGCTAGGTATGAGGGAGGGTTAGTAAGTGCCAGTGAACATTTTAGTGGGTGGGGAGGAACTCCTTGGCACTCCAGTGCCTTTATTCAAATGTTCTTCAGAATAACTGTGCATGTTGTTTTTATTGTTGTTATTATTTATAATTGTTATTGTTGCTGTTGTTGTTTCCGTTTTTATTGTTGTTATGAATGTAGATGTAGTCGTTGTTGTTTTTGTTGTTCTTGTTGCTCTTATTATTATTGTCATTCGATGTTTTTATTGTTGTTGTTGGTAGTGTTGTTGTTGTTGTTGCTGTGGCTGTTGGTTTGTAGTTGGTGTCTTTTTGTAGTCGTTGTTGTTGCAGATGATAGAGCCTTTGTTTCTTTCATTAATAATAGTATAGTTAGTAGTTTGAGGGTTTATTGTGAATATAGTAATATTGTTTTAGAGATGTAGTTTAAAAATCTGTTGTTTATGAATTTGTTAGAAACAATAAGATGGAGCAGCACCAGAAGTAGCAGCAACAACAAACAGCAGCACCAGAAGTAGCAGCAAAACAGCAGCAGCAGCAGTAGCAGCAGCATTACGAAATCGGAAACAGGAGTTTCATGGACTAATCTGAATTTTTTAATGTTTCGTATTTTTTTAAATCATATGAAATGTTCAGTAATATATTTTTTATGACTTTTCCTACGATTAAAAAAATACGTAAATATTTTAAAAATTAAAGAATGTGCAAAAGCGTTATTTTATTGCATATTTCGACAATTTAGTTCCGTTTCAAGAATTTACTGACAAACCTCAATTTTTAGCTAAAATATGTATAAATGCTACTTAAAAAACAATATGATTTGGCTTACTTTTCAGGTAAAATTAAGTTGCGAAGCAGTTTCGATTAAAAATATGATAATTTACGTATTTTAGGTAAAAAATGAGGAATGTCAGAAAACGGTTCAAGCCTCTAAATCGTTAAAATGTGCAGTAAATAACATTTTATACATTTATCTTAATTTTGTATTGTTTCACATATTTAAACAAAATAATATTAAATATTCAACAATAATTTATATATTTAATGAACTTTCATATGATTTTTCAAAAATATGGAAAACATTTCAAAATATGAAAAAAAATGTCCTAAAAAGTTATTTTATTGCAAGTTTCGAAGGTTCTGTGTTCTTTCTAAAGCATTTCATTACAATCTTCAATTTTTAGGTAAAATATGTATATATTCTATTCGAAAAAAAAAATTATTTACTTTTCGTATAAATTTCAATTGCAGCTAAGTAGCTTTGGTTAAAAGTGTGATAATGTTCGTATTTGAGCTAAAAATGAGGTTTGTCAAAAAACTTCAAATCTCTCGAAATCGACGAAATATACAATAAAATAACATTATAGCACACAGTTTCCAATTTTTTAATATTGCATGCATTTTTTAAAAATCATATGAAATATTCAATAATAATATATGTATATATTTATCGACTTTTCATACGTGAAATATTTAAAAATATAAATTTACGTATCTATACGTAAATTTATTGCATATTTCGATAATTCAGTGCAGTTTCAAGCATTTATTGACAAACCTCAATTTTAACCTAAAAATGCATATATGCTACTTATAAAAATAAATAATTTTAGCTAAAATAATGAAGTATGCAAGAAAAAGCTTCAAACTACTCTACGTCGTCGAAATGTGGAATAAAATAACATTTTAGTATATTCTGATTTTTTTTTATGTTTATTGCATTTTAACAAAATAATATGAAATATTCAATATTAATATATATTTTCCTTGGACTTTATACATGATTATTTAAAAATATATCAAATATTTAAAAATATAGAAAAAGGTGCTGGAAAGGCATTTTATTGCAAATTTCGGCGATTCATTGCAGTCTCAAGTATTTACTGACAAACAAAATTTTTTTCTAACATGTATTGAAAAAGATCATATGACTTATGTTACTTTTCCCATAAAATTTAATTGAAGCAGCAGTTTCGATTAAAATTTTCATAATGTACGTATTTTATCTGAAAAAAAAATAAGTATGCAAAAATAAGTTCAAACCGTTCTAAATCGTCGAATTATGCAATAAAAAAACCTTTAACACATTTTTAATATTTTTTTTTTTTATGTTTCACTTATTTTTAAAATCTCATAAAATATAGACTTTTCACATGATTTTTTTTTAAATAAAGTAAATATTTAAAAATGTGGAAAAAATACTAAACGTTATTTTATTGCATATTTTCACGATTTTGGGCAGTTTCAAGCATTTACAGACAAATCAGTTTTTAACAATATGCATATCTTACTTTTCCCATAAAAATTAATTGCAGCAGCAGTTTCTTCTTCTTGATTCGCCGGTAGTCTCCCAGCCCGGGCCTTTTCCAAGTGGTGGCCTGACCTTGGCTCCTTTTCTCGGGAGTATCTCAGGCTAACGTCTGCCATGGGAAGAGGTACAAATACCTCCTCATCGTTGGGACCAACTATCCCCAGGCCTAGCCACACTGCCCGCCCTCACGGGGCTCGTATTGAGAAGCTAAACCTCTCTGGTATGGCATCTTCTTCGCCCCAGGGGGGTTAATGGAAATAGCAGTCTTGTGAGCTGCAGGTGGTAGTAAGCTCTGGCTCTGGCTCAGACACCTACCCAGCCCTAAAAGCCCTAAAAGGGCTGGGCATGGTGTCCTCGATGCTTGTCTCCCTCCTCCTTGTAGCAGCAGTTTCGATTAAAAGTGTAATAATTTACGCATTTTAGCTAAAAAATGCTGTAAATTGTCGAAATATAAGATAAAATATCATTTTTATAAAAAATCTTATTTTTTTATTGTTTCACCTATTTAAAAAAAATAATTATGAATATTCAGTAATAATGTATATTTTTATGGACTTTCATATAATTTTTCAAAAATATGGAAAACATTTAAAAATATATAAATATGTCCTACAACATGCTTATAAGGTTATCTGTGGTTGCTAAAGCATATGATCACAAACTTCTATTGTTAGGTAAAATATACTATATATATTTTTCTTGAAAAAACATTGTTTGGCTTACTTGTTCTATAAAATTGATCAACAAACAAAGAGAGATAGTAGAGGGCAACGAGTGACTAGCTCCCTTAAGGGTTACTATACAAATAGTAGGAGTCTAAGAAATAAGATAGATGCAAGTGCAGGTAATATAGATATTATTGCTATAACAGAGACCTGGTTCAACCTGAAATATAGAGAAATGCCTTTCGAGTGCAACATACAGGGACATAAACTATTCCACACTGATAGGGTCAACAGGAAGATTGGTGGAGTGGCGATGTATGTCAAAGATAATTTAAATTGTTGTGTTAGACAAGATATAAGATTAGAAACATCGGACACAGAATCTGTTAGGCTACAGTTTCTCGATGGTCGTGAAAAATTAATTTTGGGTGTGATTTACAGACCCCCAAGCCTGGATAGGGATCGCAGTAAGCTGCTAAGGGACGAAATTCATAAGGCGTCTAGATATGAAAATGTTGTATTAATGGGAGATTTTAACTTTAGACAAATTGATTGGAACAATGTAACAGGTAATCTTGAGTCTAGTGACTTTCTTGATACGGTTCAGGATTGTTTTTTAAAACAGTTTGTGACAGAACCAACTAGAGGTGGCAACTGGCTTGATTTGGTTCTTGCCAACAAAGAATCACTAATTAATAATCTAGAGGTTAATGAAGAGCTTGGGGAAAGCGATCACAAATCACTTAGTTTCAATATATCATGGAATTACCCAGGTAACTGCAATCACGTCCCTGTTCCAGACTTTCATGTAGCCGACTTCATGGGGCTGAGAAATTACCTAGGTGGGCTAAATTGGGATGACCTGACTATGGGTCAGGTAGGTGGTTTTGGTTGCCAATATGACGTTTTCCAGAGCGTAGTTCTAGCTGCCAGACAACTTTTGTTCCGAGTAGGGAAATTAGATCTAATAAAAATTATCCTAAATGGATGAGCAATAGATTAAAACATCTCATTGGTCAAAAGAGAGGCATTTATAGGCGTATCAAAAGAGGGAATGAACAGATAAGAAATCAATATTTTCAATTAAAGAGAGAAATAAAAAAAGGAATAAGAAAAGCAAAAATGGATTATGAGGCTAAGGTCGCAAGGGATTCGAAGACTAACCCAAAAGGGTTCTTTCAGGTATACAAAAGTAAGATTAGGGACAAGATAGGCCCACTTAAGAGTAACTCAGAACAGATCACGGACAGTGATAAGGATATGTGTGAAATTTCAATACTTACTTCCTCTCAGTTTTTACTCAGGAAGATACTAGCGGAATTCCAGAAATAATAAATTATGTAGAACAGGAAGATAATAGACTATGCTCGAGTGGGGTAACTAGTGACATGGTCCTCAGGCAAATAGAGAAATTAAAACCGAACAAATCCCCAGGCCCTGATGAACTGTTTGCAAGAGTTTTAAAGGAATGTAAAGAGGAACTTAGCAAACCTTTGGCAAATCTTTTCAATATATTATTACAAACTGGCATAGTGCCAGACAAGTTGAAAAGGGCAAATGTAATACCTATTTACAAGTCAGGTGACAGGTACTTACCTTCGAACTATAGACCAATATGCCTTACCTCCATAGTTGGTAAATTTATGGAATCAATAATTGCCGAGGCAATTCGTTGCCATATTGAAAGGCATAAATTGATTAATGAATCTCAGCACGGTTTTACTAAGGGGCGTTCCTGTCTTACGAATTTACTAATTTTTTTCACTAAGATGTTTGAGGAGGTAGATCATGGTAATGAATATGATATTGTGTATATGGACTTCAGTAAGGCTTTCGATAAAGTTCCACATCAGAGGCTACTGAGGAAACTTAAGGCACACAGAATAGGAGGATAAATTTTTTCCTGGGTAGGGGCATGGTTGACAAATAGGCGGCAGAGAGTTTGCATAAATGGAGAGAAATCAGAATGGGGGCACGTCTCAAGCGGTGTTCCACAGGGGTCAGTTTTGGGCCCCCTGTTGTTTACAATTTACATAAACGACATACATGAGGGAATAAATAGCAACATAAGCAAATTTGCTGATAACACCAAAATAGACCGTCCAATTCATTCTAATGAGGACATTAGAGCACTCCAGGATGATTTGAATAGACTGATGAAGTGGTCGGAGAAGTGGCAGATGCAGTTTAATGTAGACAAATGCAAAGTTCTAAATGTTGGGCAGGACAATAACCATGTCACATATAAACTGAATAATGTAGATCTTAATACTTGTGATTGCGAGAAGGATTTAGGAGTTCTGGTTAGTAGTAATCTGAAACCAAGACAACAGTGCATAAGAAAGATAGAGAGTTGGCTTCTGAATGTCACATACAAGGCTATAAATTATTCCACACTGATAGGGTCAACAGGAAGGGTGGTGGAGTAGCGATGTATGTCAGAGACAATTTAAACTGTTGTGTTAGACAAGATATAAAATTAGAAGCGTCAGCCACTGAATCTGTTTGGTTACAGCTTCTTGAAGGCCGTGTAAAACTTATCTTGGGTGTGATTTACAGGCCCCCAAATCTTGATAGGGAGTGCAGTAAACTTCTATGGGATGAAATTCGTAAGGCATCTACATATGAAAATGTTGTGCTAATGGAAGATTTCAACTTTAGACAAGTTGACTGGAGCAATTTGACAGGAAATTTAGAGTCAAGTGACTTTCTTGATACAATTCAGGATTGTTTTTTGAAACAGTTGGTGACAGAACCAACTAGAGGAAATAACCTGCTAGACTTGGTTCTTGCCAGCAGGGAATCGCTAATTAATAATCTTGAGGTTAATGATGAGCTTGGGGAAAGTGATCACAAATCACTCAGTTTTAATATATCATGGAATTACCCTAATAATGGCAATCAAGTCTCTGTCCCTGGCTTCCGCCTGGCTGATTTCATTGGACTGAAAAATTACCTGGGTGGGCTGAACTGGAATGACCTGGTAGGTGGTGATTGCCAATATGACGTTTTCCAGAGAATAGTTCTAGCTGCTCAGACAACTTATGTTCCTAATAGGGAAATCAGATCACACAAAAATGATCCTAAATGGATGAACAATAGATTAAAACATCTCATTGGTCAAAAGAGAGACATATATAGGCGAATCAAAAGAGGAGAAGGGCAATTAAGTAATCAATATATTCAGTTAAAGAGAGAAATAAAAAAGGGAATAAGAAAAGCAAAAAGAGACTATGAGGTTAAAGTTGCAAGAGAATCGAAAACTAACCCAAAAGGATTTTTTCAGGTATACAGAAGTAAGATTAGGGACAAGATAGGCCCACTCAAAAGTTACTCAGGTCAGCTCACCGACAGTGATAAGGAAATGTGTAGAATGTTTAACACTTACTTCCTCTCAGTTTTTACACAGGAAGATACTAGCGATATTCCAGAAATAATAAATTATGTAGACCAGGACGATAGTAAACTATGCACGATCAGGGTCACAAGTGACATGGTCCTTAGACAAATAGATAAATTAAAACCTAACAAATCCCCAGGCCCTGATGAACTGTATGCAAGGGTTCTAAAGGAATGTAAAGAGGAGCTTAGCAAACCTATGGCTAATCTTTTCAACATATCACTGCAAACTGGCATGGTGCCAGATAAGTGGAAAATTGCAAATGTAATACCTATTTTCAAAGCAGGAGACAGGTCCTTAGCTTCGAACTATAAGCCTAACTTCCATAGTGGGAAAATTTATGGAATCAATAATTGCCGAGGCAATTCGTAGCCATCTTGAAAAGCATAAATTAATCAACGAATCTCAGCACGGTTTTACAAAAGGGCGTTCCTGCCTTACAAATTTAATAACTTTTTTCACTAAGGTATTTGAGGAGGTAGATCATGGTAATGAATATGATATTGTGTATATGGACTTCAGTAAGGCTTTTGATAGAGTCCCACATCAGAGACTATTGAGGAAAATTAAGGCACACGGAATAGGAGGAGAAATGTTTTCCTGGATAGAGGCATGGTTGACAAATAGGCAGCAGAGAGTTTGCATAAATGGGGAGAAATCAGAGTGGGGAAGCGTCACAAGTGGTGTTCCACAGGGGTCAGTATTGGGCCCCTTGTTGTTCACAATCTACATAAACGACATAGATGAGGGAATAAATAGCGACATAAGCAAGTTTGCCGATGACACCAAAATAGGCCGTCCAATTCATTCAAATGAGGACTCCAGGAAGATTTGAATAGACTGATGCAGTGGTCGGAGAAGTGGCAGATGCAGTTTAATATAGATAAATGCAAAGTTCTAAATATTGGACAGGACAATAACTATGCCACATATAAACTAAATAATGTAGATCTTAATATTACTGATTGCGAAAAGGATTTAGGAGTTCTGGTTAGCAGTAATCTAAAACCAAGACAGCAGTGCATAAGTGTTCGCAATAAAGCGAACAGAATCCTTGGCTTCATATCAAGAAGCATAAATAATAGGAGTCCTCAGGTTGTTCTTCAACTCTATATATCCATGGTTAGGCCTCATCTAGATTATGCTGCACAGTTTTGGTCACCGTATTACAGAATGGATATAAATGCTCTGGAAAACGTACAAAGGAGGATGACTAAGTTGATCCCATGTATCAGAAATCTTGCACTCTCTAGAAAGGCGTAGAATTAGGGGGGATATGATTGAGGTGTATAAATGGAAAACAGGAATAAATAAAGGGGATGTAAATAGCGTGCTAAAAATATCTAGTATTGACAGGACTCGCAGCAATGGCTTTAAGTTGGATAAATTCAGATTCAGGAAGGATATAGGAAAGCATTGGTTTGGTAATTGAGTTGTCGATGAGTGGAACAAACTCCCGAGTACAGTTATAGAGGCTAAAACGTTGTGTAGTTTTAAAAATAGGCTAGATAAATATATGAGTGGGTGCGGGTGGGTGTGAGTTGGTCCTGACTAGCTTGTGCTACTAGGTCAGATGCCGTGCTCCTTCCTTAAGTGAATGTAACCTGACCTGGCTGGGTCGGGGCATTGGCTTAAGCCGGAGGGAAACTTGGACCTGCCTCGCATGGGCCAGTAGGCCTGCTGCAGTGTTCCTTCTTTCTTATGTTCTTCTTCTTAAGTGTTCGCAACAAAGCTAACAGAATCCTTGGCTTCATATCAAGAAGTATAAATAATAGAAGTCCTCAGGTTGTTCTTCAACTCTATATATCTTTGGTTAGACCTCATTTAGATTATGCTGCACAGTTCTGGACACCGTATTACAGACTGAAAAACGCACAGAGGAGGATGACAAAGTTGATCCCATGTATCAGAAATCATCTCTATGAGGATAGACTCAGAGCCTTGAATCTGCACTCTCTAGAAAGGCGTAGAATTAGGGGGATATGATTGAGGTGCATAAATTAAAAACAGGAATAAATAAAGGGGATGTAAATAGCGTGCTGAAAATATCCAGCCAAGACAGGACTCGCAGCAATGGTTTCAAGTTGGAAAAGTTCAGATTCAGGAAGGATATAGGAAACCACTGGTTTGGTAATAGAGTTGTGGATGAGTGGAACAAACTCCCGAGTACCGTCATATGGGCTGGGACGTTGTGTAGTTTTAAAAATAGGTTAGATAAATACATGAGTGGGTGTGGGTGGGTGTTGCATGCAAAGAGTACGTAACCTTTATTCGGAGCATGTTAAACACACCCACATAGGCTCCCCTATAACCAGCGAACCATCGTTAAGGGTTTGGCGATGGGGCCCTATCATTAAATCAACGACTCGGTTCAGCCAATTATAATGCGAGTTTAACAATTACAAAGGTGACGTGGATACCACTCGCAGTTTGTCATTGGAATTCCTGCATTGAGTTGGTTGTGGAAGGTTGTCTGTCTTTTGGCTGCTGTTTTGCCTTGACAACCGTGGCGTGCACTAAATACTACTCTTTCTGTATATAGTGTACATATGTGTAAAGCCCTTTTCTATTTACTTGGTGAAGAAAAAGACAAAAGTCTTATATAATCATTGCTTGGTAAAGGAAATACAAATTCAAAGCATTTTCTACTGTGTTTCTTTGCTTCAAGCTCCCTTTTACACTCAGGTTAACAGGCCATTGAACCTGAGGTTGTAATAGTGGGTGTGAGTTGGACCTGACTAGCTTGTGCTACTAGGTCAGATGCCGTACTAATTCCTTAAGTGGAAGTGACCTGACTACATGGAGAGGGTTAAATCCAGGTGGTCGGCTAGATAAATATATGAGTGGGTGTGGGTAGGTGTGAGTTGGTCCTGACTAGCTTGTGCCACTAGGTCAGATGCTGTGCTCCTTCCTTAAGTGAATGTAACCTGACCTGGCTGGGTCGGAGAATTGGCTTAAGCCAGTTGGAGACTTGGACCTGCCTCGCATGGGCCAGTAGGCCTGCTGTAGTGTTCCTTCTTTCTTATGTTCTTATTAAAAGTGTGATACGTATTTTAGCTAAAAATGAGGCATGTCAAAAAAGCTTCAAACCTCTTTAAATCGTCGAAATATGCTTTAAAATAACATTATAACACATTTCCACTTTTTTTAATATTTCGCCAATATTTTAAAGATCATATGAAATATTCAATAATAATATATTTTTTTATCGACTTTTCAAAGGATTTTTTTAAAAATATGTGATATACTATTTAAAAATATAAAAAAATTACAAATCCGTAAATTTATTGCATATTTCGAGGAGTCAGTGAATCGGCAACACTGGTATCCCTGCGATCCCCATATTAGGGAGCGGAACGTTTACTTATGCACTTATCATCGGCAACGCTGTTCCACGATGCACTATTCAAATCGTGTGAAAATCAAGCTGAGAAGTGGGACAGTAAATGATTCGTCCAAACTAGCCCTTGCAGCTGTTGTTAGCAGCAGCTTAGAGGTTAAAAATCTCTCTCTCTTCCTTTTACACTCCACTCTTCTCCAAGTACATACACACTTATCATGACCCACTTTTCACATCCGACCCTTATTTTAATCCACATAATCCTTGAATTTATTCATTTATATTATCTCTTTCTCTCCATATATATATATATATATATATATATATATATATATATATATATATATATATATATATATATATATATATATTTATATATATATATATATATATATATATATATATATATATATATATATATATATATATTTTGTCGTGCCGATTAGGTAAAACTTGCGATTTTGGCTTAAATAGCAACGCTCACCTTGCCATATAAGACAAGTGAAAATTTGTGTATGGAATAATTTCGCCAAAATCATTCTGAACATAACGAAAAAAATATATTTAATTGTGTTTGTTTATTATTAAATTAATGTTAACGTATCTAAAATATATTTAGTTGGGTTAGGCTAAATTAAATTGCGCTTGTTGTAATAAGGTTAGGTAGGTTTTCAAAGTTTCTCTTGGTACAAAATTATAAATTCTTACATTAACATAAATGAAAAAAATATATCTTTAAACGTATAAGAGAAAATTTTAGAAAGGACTTAATTTTAGATGAGTTCTTGCTAATTGACCAGTTTTACCTAATCGGCACGACATATATATATATATATATATATATATATGTCGTGCCGATTAGGTAAAACTTGCGATTTTAGCTTAAATAGCAACGCTCACCTTGCCATATAAGACAAGTGAAAATTTGTGAATGCAATAATTTCGCCAAAATCATTCTGAACATAACGAAAAAAATATATTTCATTGTGTTTGTTTATTATTAAATTAATGTTAACGTATCTAAAATATATTTAGTTGGGTTAGGCTAAATTAAATTGCACTTGTTATAATAAGGTTAGGTAGGTTTTCAAAGTTTCTCTTGGTACAAAAATATAAATTCTTACAAATATATAAATGAAAAAATATATCTTAAAACGTATAAGAGAAAATTTTAGAAAGGACTTAATTTTAGATGAGTTCTTGCTAATTGACCAGTTTTACCTAATCGGCACGACATATATATATATATATATATATATATATATATATATATATATATATATATATATATATATATATATATATATATATATATATATATATATATATATATATATATATATGTCGTGCCGATTAGGTAAAACTTGCGATTTTGGCTTAAATAGCAACGCTCACCTTGCCATATAAGACAAGTGAAAATGTGTGTGTGTGTGTATATATATATTTTTTATTTATTAACATATCGGCCGATTCCCACCAAGGCAGGGTGGCCCGAAAAAGAAAAACTTTCGTCATCATTCACTCCATCACTGTCTTGCCAGAGGGGTGCTTTACACTACAGTTATAAAACTGCAACATTAACACCCCTCCTTCAGAGTGCAGACACTGTACTTCCCATCTCCAGGACTCAAGTCCGGCCTGCCGGTTTCCCTGAATCCCTTCATAAATGTTACTTTGCTCACACTCCAACAGCACGACAAGTATTAAAAACCATTTGTCTCCATTCACTCCTATCAAATACGCTCACACATGCTTGCTGGAAGTCCAAGCCCCTCGCACACAAAACTTCCTTTACCCCCTCCCTCCAACCTTTCCTAGGCCGACCCCTACCCCGCCTTCCCTCCACTACAGATTTATACACTCTCGAAGTTATTTCTGTCTCGTTCCATTCTCTCTACATGTCCGAACCACCTCAACAACCCCTCCTCAGCTCTCTGGATAATAGTTTTGGTAATCCCGCACCTCCTCCTAATTTCCAAACTCCGAATTCTCTGCATTATATTCACACCACACATTGACCTCAGACATGACATCTCCACTGCCTCCAGCCTTCTCCTCGTTGCAACATTCATCACCCATGCTTCACACCCATATAAGAGTGTTGGTATAACTATACTCTCATACATTCCCTTCTTTACTTCCATGGACAAAGTTCTTTGTCTCAACAGACTCCGAAGTGCTCCACTCACCCTTTTTCCCTCATCAATTCTATGATTCACCTCATCCTTCATAGACCCATCTGCTGACATGTCCACTCCCAAATATCTGAATACATTCACCTCCTCCATACTCTCTGCCTCCAATCTGATATCCAATCTTTCGTCACCTAATCTTTTTGTTATCCTCATCACCTTACTCTTTCCTATATTCACTTTAAATTTTCTTCTTTTACACACCCTACCAAATTCATCCACCAACCTCTGCAACTTCTCTTCAGAATCTCCCAAAAGCACAGTGTCATCAGCAAAAAGCAACTGTGACAACTCCCACTTTGTATTTAATTCTTTATCTTTTAACCCCACACCTCTTGCCAAGACCCTCGCATTCACTTCTCTTACAACCCCATCTATAAATATATTGAACAACCACAGTGACATCACACATCCTTGTCTAAGGCCCACTTTTACTGGGAAATAGTCCCCTTCCCTCCAACACACTCTAACTTGAGCCTCACTATCCTCATAAAAACTCTTCACTGCTTTCAGTAACCTACCTCCTATTCCATACACCTGCAACATCTGCCACATTGCCCCCCTATCCACCCTATCATACGCCTTTTCCAAATCCATAGATGCCACAAAAACCTCTTTACCCTTATCCAAATACTGTTCACCTATATGTTTCACTGTAAACACTTGGTCTACACACCCCCTACCTTTCCTAAAGCCCCCTTGTTCATCTGCTATCCTGCTTTCTGTCTTACTCTTAATTCTTGCAATAATAACTCTACCATACACTTTACCAGGTACACTCAACAGAATTATCCCCCTATAATTTTTGCACTCTCTTTTGTCCCCTTTGCCTTTATACAAAGGAACAATACACGCTCACTGCCAATCCCTAGGTACCTTACCCTCTTCCATACATTTATTAAATAATAGCACTAACCACTCCAAAACTATATCCCCATTTGCTTTTAACATTTCTATCTTTATCCCATCAATCCCAGCTGCCTTACCCCCTTTCATTCTACACACTGCCTCACGAACTTCCCCCACACTCACAACTGGCTCTTCTACACTCCTACAAGATGTTATTCCTCCTTGCCCTATACACGAAATCACAGTTTCCCTATCTTCATCAACATTTAACAACTCATCAAAATATTTCCTCCATCTTCCCGATACCTCTAACTCTCCATTTAATAACTCTCCTCTCCTATTTTTAACTGTCAAATTCATTTGTTCCCTAGGCTTCCTCAACTTATTAATCTCACTCCAAAACTTTTTCTTATTTTCAACAAAATTTGTTGATAATATCTCACCCACTCTCTCATTTGCTCTCTTTTTACATTGCTTCACCACTCTCTTAACCTCTCTTTTTCTCTCCATATACTCTTCCCTCCTTGCATCACTTCTATTATAATATATATATATATATATATATATATATATATATATATATATATATATATATATATATATATATATATTATAATATAATGGGGTCCACCTCTGGTACAAATTGTGGGACCCATAGCCTCGGAGAAGTGGATAAAAAGGCTTCAAGGAAGAATATTTGGATTTCTTCCTGAAGCCATTTGAATATTCCACTTCTCCTACCACCCCATCTTATATATATATATACATAATACAAGTGCTTTATTAATAGTCAGAATACATTGACAGAAAACACAAACATGAACATGATTACATTGGTACAATATATCAAAGATAATGAATCTCTTCCAGCTCCTCCGAAGCCGGACGCGAGCCCAGTATGCAGCATGCATTTTCCCTCTGGATGGCCACGCTGAGGCACTGGAACATGAAAGTGGCTGCCCTTGGGTCCCTGGTGGTGTCGATGAGTCTGGAACCCAGTTCTTTAAGGAAACGTGTTTCATTTTCTCCCCATGATCCCAAGGTCTCTGATCCCACTGGGACAAATTGATACTGTTGGCTTATGTCCCTGTACTTGCCGATCTTGTACTCCTCCCTGTGGTCAGCAGCTCCTCCCTGTCGCCTGACACTGTGATGGATGTAGGTGTCAGCCAGTGTCGACACACAGGTATAGTCCCATGCTAAGAGCTTGCCATTCTTCCAAGGATAGATGGTGATCCCATCGGGGCGGTTTGCTGGGTTGTGGGTATTGTTTGCTGCTAGTGATCGGGGCTCTCTCTCGGCTGGGCATCCAGTTGTAGCAAGGGTTCTCTTTATGATGTCGTTTACTTTATTGTGTCTTGCATGCCAGCCCTTGGTTTTGGAACAGTTAAGACCATGTAGACCATTTTGGTCGGCTTGTGCATTGCCGCAAATGCACGTATATTCCGTCTGAATTGATGCCTCTCTTTTGACCAGTGAGATGCTTAATCTATTATATATCCATTTAGGATCATTTTTGTTTGATCTGATTTCCCTATTTGGAACATAAGTTGTCTGAGCTGCTAAAACTTTGCTCTGAAATACGTCATATCAGCAACCATCACCACCTACCTGACCCCTAGTCAGGTCATTCCAGTTCAGCCCACCCAGGTAATTTCTCAGTCCTATGAAATTAGCCAAGCGGAAGTCAGGGACAGAGACTTGATTGCCATTATTAGGGTAATTCTATGATATATTAAAAGTGAGTGATTTGTGATCACTTTCCCCAAGCTCATCATTAACCTCAAGATTATTTAGTGATTCTCTGCTGGCAAGAACCAAATCAAGAAGGTTATTTCCTCTAGTTGGTTTTGTCACAAATTGTTTTAAAAAACAATCCTGAATCGTATCAAGAATGTCGCTTGACTCTACATTTCCTGTCAAATTGCTCCAGTCAATTTGTCTAAAGTTAAAATCTCCCAACAGTACATTTTCGAATGTAGATGCATTACGAATTTTGTCCCATAAAAGTTTACTGCACTTCCTATCAAGGTTTGTGGGCCTGTAAATCAATCTACATTAGTTTTTCAAGGCCCTCGAGAAGATGTATCCTCACAGATTCAGTGGCTGACGCTTCTAATTTTATATCTTGACTAACACAACAAGTTAAATTGTCTCTGACATACATCGCTACTCCACCACCCTTCCTGTTGACCCTATCAGTGTGAAATAATTTATAGCCTTGTACGTGGTATTCAAAAGGAATTTCTCTATCTTTCATATTGAGCCAGGTCTCTGTTATAGCAATAATATCTATGTTTGATGCACTCGCAATTAATCTTTGCTCATCTATCTTATTTCTTACACTCCTACTATTAGTATAGTAAAACTTATGGGAGCTAGTCTCTCGCTGCCCTCTGTTGTGTCCCATTGTTTGCTCACCAGTTCCATTGTCTGTATTTGTAACTTTATGATGAATAATGTCTTTTAAACATTTACTGCTTTCAACCCAAGTGCTGCAACCTGACTGTTTCCCACACACACACCTATACCTCTGTCTTCTATCAGTTTAAAATCCTAAACAAGTCATCAGTGGCCTTTTGGTCGAGTTGGCAAATACTTCCACTCCTGCCCCAGAGAGATGTACCCCATCCCTTGCATACATATCTTGTTTGCCGTAAACGTTGTCCCAGTTGTCAATGAATGGGATTGCAGTATCTGTCTAGCCAGCAATTTACACCAACTGCCCTAGACATCCATTCATTGCCCACTCCCCTTCTAGGCAAGATGCTATATATAACTGGGACCCATTCCTTAGACCTAATTGAATCTATAGTTGACCTGTACTTATCTAGCAGCTCTTCTCTCCTACCCTTCCCGATATCATTTTCCCATTACCTGACATGATATTATCCAACCTGTTGATTGTCACCAACACCAGATCCAAGAAAACACTCTTTGTCTCACCTTCTTATCCCTATCACAGAAAGCACGGTCCATATATCTTACCTGTCAGACAAAATGATTGTTCAGCTTCAGCCTTTATATCTTCGATGATGTTGATTAAGTTTTTCTGACATGTAACATTACTCTTCCCACTTTCTATGACATACACAATCTTGTTTCACACCCACAAACATTGACAAGCTTGCTCTCTTCTCACTTCTAAGAGGTGACTAGTTAATGTTCCCAGTCGGACCTATGAGCAGGTTATTTGTGTTATTCTGAATAAATGATGGAGACTCTTGTGGATAAGAGTGTAGCCACAAACAGTTATTAAATTACGAAGTATATCTTTCTCGAATCTGACTTTCTCTCACAGTTTAATAATGATAATTGTCCTTCCTAGGCCTATCATAAAACGTAACCATTTCTAGCAATACATATGTGCACAAGTACATACATAAACACAGAACAGAGATACAGACAGAAGCAACCATTTTTTAAATCGATTAAAGGAGCCGCCGACTTCGATATTAATATTAGCAAATTATTCTAACAATAGCAAAAAAAAAATGTACATTTCCTTTCTTTTACTCAACCATATTTTGTATGGTTTTACTGGGATATTCACTTGAGATGTGACCCACAGACACCTGAGGTCACAAGGCGAGGGTACAGCCATTCATCTTGGTTGAACGGTACTGATATGTGTGCACCATATGAGTAGGTTGTCTATAAATAATATCTCATTCAATTGCTTCTTTGAATCATCTATCACATTTTTGAGAGTGTGTTTGTGTGTGTTTGTATCTGGGTGTGTGTAATAAATACCATAATTTGGAGCATTACATACATACAAAGGGGTGAGATATATATCCACTGTGTATATGCCACACAAAGACACACACACACACACACACACATACACACACACACACACACACACACACACACACGTGAGTATTAAGTGAGTACAAACACACGCACACACACACACACCGGACATCATAGCCCTCACTGAAACAAAGCTCACAGGGATGATAACAGATACCGTCTTCCCAACGGGATATCAGATCCTGAGGAAAGACAGAGGGAACAGAAAGGGTGGAGGAGTGGCACTGCTGATCAAAAACCGATGGGATTTTGATGAGCTGGAGAGAGGGGACAGAGGAGAAGCAGGAGATTGTATAATAGGAACGCTTCAGTCCGGAGGTCCTAAGGTGGTAATTGCAGTGATGTATAACCCACCACAGAACAGCAGGAGGCCAAGGCAATAGTATGATGAGAGTAATAGAGCGATGGTTGACACACTTGCCGAATTGGCCAGAATGGCTCATGCGAGCAGGGCGAAGCTACTGATCATGGGTGACATCAACCATAAAGAAATCGATTGGGAGAACTTAGAGCCACATGGGGGCCAAGAAACGTGGAGGGCTAAGATGATGGAGGTGGTACTGGAAAATCTCATGTACCAACACGTAAGGGACACTACCAGAGAGAGAGGAGAGGACGAACCAGCGAGACTGGACCTAGTATTCACCCTGAGTAGTGCAGATATTGAGGACATCACACATGAAAGCCCCCTTGGGGCCAGTGATCATATGGTTCTAAGATTCGAATACACAGTAGAGTTACACGTGGAGGGGGAAGCAGGAAGGGCTGCACGTATGAAGCCAAACTACAAGAAAGGTGACTACGTGGGCATGAAGAACTTCCTGCATGGAGTTCAGTGGGACAGAGAGCTGGCAGGGAAATCAGTAAACGAGATGATGGAATATATGACAACAATTTGCAAGGAAGCTGAGGAGAGGTTTATAGCCAAGGGTAACAGGAGAAGCGAAAAAGCCAGGATGAGCCCGTGGTTCACCCAAAGGTGCAGGGAAGCCAAAACCAAGCGTGTGCCAGGGAATGGAAGAAGTACAGAAGGCAAAGGACCCAGGAGAGTAAGGAGAGCAGTCGTAGAGCCAGAAATGAATATGCACAGGTAAGAAGGAAGGCCCAAAGACAATACGAGAATGACATAGCAGCGAAAGCCAAATCTGACCCAAAGCTGTTGTACAGCCACATCAGGAGGAGAACAACAGTCAAGGACCAGGTGATCAGGCTGAGGAAGGAAGGGGGGGAGGTCACAAGAAATGACCGTGAAGTGTGTGAGGAGCTCAACATGAGATTCAAAGAGGTGTTCACAGAGGAGATAGAAGGGCCTCAAAGGCGATGGGGCCGGATAACATCTCTCCATGGGTCCTGAGAGAGGGAGCAGAGGAGCTATGTGTACCTCTAACAACAATCTTCAACACATCTATCGAAACAGGGCAGCTACCTGAGGTATGGAAAACAGCAAATGTAGTTCCAATTTTTATAAAAAAGAGACAGGAACGTAGCACTAAACTACAGACCAGTGCCACTGACATGTATAGTATGCAAGGTCATGGAGAAGATTATCAGGAGAAGAGTGGTGGAGCACCTAGAAAGGAATGAGATTATCAACGACGGCCAACACGGTTTCAGGGACGGGAAATCCTGTGTCACATACCTACTGGAGTTCTACGACAGGGTGACAGCAGTAAGACAAGAGAGAGAGAGAGGGGTGGATAGATTGCATATTCTTGGACTGTAGGAAGGCGTTTGACACAGTTCCACACAAGAGATTAGTGCAGAAGCTGGAGGACCAGGCAGGGATAACAGGGAAGGCACTACAATGGATCAGGGAATACCTGTCAGGAAGACAGCAGCTAGTCATGGAACGTGACGAGGTGTCAGAGTGGGCGCCGGTGACGAGTGGGATTCCACAGGGGTCAGTCCTAGGACCGGTGCTGTTTCTGGTATTTGTGAACGACATGACGGAAAGAATAGACTCCGAAGTGTCTCTGTTTGCAGATGATGTGAAGTTGATGAGAAGAATTCAATCGGACGAGGACCAGGCAGAACTACAAAGGGATCTGGACAGGCTGCAAGCCTGGTCCAGCAATTGGCTCCTGGAGTTCAACCCCACCAAGTGGAAAGTCATGAAAATTGGGGAAGGGCAAAGAAGACCGCAGACGGAGTACAGTCTAGGGGGCCAGAGACTACAAACCTCAATCAAGGAAAAAGATCTTGGGGTGAGTATAACACAAGGCACATCTCCTGAGGCGCACATCAACCAAATAACTGCTGCAGCATACGGGCGCCTAGCAAACCTAAGAACAGCATTCCGACATCTTAATAAAGAATCGTTAATGACCCTGTACACTGTGTACGTTAGGCCCATACTAGAGTATGCAGCACCAGTTTGGAACCCACATCTAGCCAAGCACGTAAAGAAGCTAGAGAAAGTGCAAAGGTTTGCAACAAGACTAGTCCCGGAGCTAAGGGGTATGTCCTACGAGGAGAGGTTAAGGGAAATCGACCTGACGACACTAGAGAACAGGAGAGATAGGGGGACATGATAACGACATATAAGATACTGAGAGGAATTACCAAGGTGGACAGAGACAGAATGTTCCAGAGATGGGACACAGCAACAAGGGGACACAGTTGGAAGTTGAAGACACAGATGAATCACAGGGATGTTAGGAAGTATTTCTTCAGTCACAGAGTGGTCGGGAAGAGGAATAGTTTGGGAAGCGATGTAGTGGAGGCAGGTTCCATACGTAGCTTTAAGAAGAGGTATGATAAAGCTCATGGCGCAGGGAGAGTCACCCAGTAGCGGCCAGTGAAGAGGCGGGGCCAGGAGCTATGAATCGACCCCTGCAACCACAACTAGGTGAGTACACACACCCACACGCACACAGGCCTAGTGTCTAATCGACATGTGCCTAGGACAAAATGGTAACTAAAACACACACACACACACACACACACACACACACACACACACACACACACACACACACACACACACCATCACTTGCAGTATTACATACATACAGAGAGAGAGAAAGAGACAAAAAGACTTCATAATTAAATGAAGGTATCAGTAGTGCCACTAATTATACTTATGAAGTGAGCACAACTCAGAGTGGAGCACTTTACTCTACTAAAGTTTACTGACAAATAAACCTACTTATGTCCAGCACCTCTTGACATGTTAAAGATGATGATATCTACTAAGTAGATGACATTAATATCTTTACCAACACTACCTACAGACTTCACACTCTACTAGACATCACAACTAGCAGCTAAGAAGCAACACTGAGTCCTGCCTAGCAATGTCTATACCAACGATTTTTCTCCATTGCCAACCACTAACATTGACAATGAATTATGTCAACAAAACTTTAGAGGTAGGAGTTAACGTTTCTCTAAGCATCCTACACAACAGAATTGTAGAAAGACAAACTAACGGAGAACTCTTATTGAAAACAAAAAAGTCGTCAATGTCAAAATTTCTATGTAATTGTAAATATATTTATTGGGATAATTAACAAAACGTCACATTACCCTGGGTGAAACATTGTCTGTTGTCCATATCTCGTCTGACCTTGCTTCAACTTCTTGAAGGCCATGGACAATCAGCACTTCACGAAATCATGATAACACGATTGCAAACAAATCACAGAACGGATGGGACTCAAGCCCATGGCAGTCGAGTCTAGCCTAAAAGCTGCAGGCCAGTGTGTTATCCACTTGACCATACAAGTCTGAAAATAAAATAAGAAAATGAACCGGGAATCGAACCATGGCTTGACAATCAGAAGGTTCGGAGCTGTACTACTGAGCTACGAGAAGAAAAATGCTGACTTAGGAGAAGAAAATTATGAAGACGCGTGTGTGAGGTCTGGTTCATTGTCAGGTCAGAACTGGGGTGACAAAAGTATTAACGGCAACAGAAGTGTTAATAGTAGTAATAATACTAACAGTAATAGTAGTAATAATACTAAAAGTAGTAGTAGTAGTAATACTACTACTACTACTACTTATAATAATAATAATAATAATTATAATAATAATAATAATAATAATAATAATAATAATAATAATAATAATAATAATAATAATAATAATATTAATAATATTAATAATAATAATAATAATAATAATAATAGTAATAACAATAACAGTAACAGTAGCAGCAGTGATAGTGACAGTATTGTGGTTAGAGTAATAATAGTAGACGCAAAGATATAAGGTCTTGTAGTAGTGAAATAATTTTCTGTTGTTTTCGTATGAGTAGTAGTAGTAATGCAGAGTTTATAAAATCGGAAAAATAAGAGATAGAACTGGAGCTACGTAAAGTGGAGATTTCCGAATTGAAAAGTTAATGCTTTAATTCCATGGAAATCATCCTCTCTTTCTTCTCAGCACTGTCCTTTGCACTTGCTTTCTTAGGACTCATTGTTAGAAACAAGAAATTCTGCAAAATAACTGGACGAAAAGTTAGCAAATCACGAGAATTATCTCTACCGCCAGTTGAAGCATACGAGGACTGAGCATTGTTTTGATACACATACTGCCATCTTGTGGTGGCATTTTCAAACTCACTTATACAGTGGACCCCCGATTTTCATGATTAATCCGTTCCAGAGAGTCCGCTGAAAGGCGAAATTCACGATTGGCGAATCCATTTTTCCCTTAAGAAATAATGGAAATCCAATTAATCCGTTTCAGACACCCAAAAGTATTCACCAAAAAAAAATTGAGAATAAATATTGATTTACATACAGAAAACAATGACAAATAAATATAAATCACTAATAAAATGGATAAATGAACATTTAAGTAGTCACTCAATCCCTCAACCACTGAAAGCTGATCTGCGAGACTAGTATACGGATTCTACAGTATAATTCTTAGCTTTCATAATTTCAGATATTATTTGTTGCATTACTGTGGATCCTAATATATCTATGGACACATCACACATAGCTGAAGAAAGGTAAGAAACATTACTTGTTCCTGGATTTCCTTATATTCAAATGACTTACATATAAAATTTATAAAATTCAGCTATGAGGTCATTTCACCCAAGGAAGTGTCATTGTTAGGACAGTTATGTAAGTGAAAATCACCAAGGAAATTTATTTTTTAACAATAAATTTTATTACAGAATTTCAGTTTTATCTTTATATAAAAAAATCCTTTTACTTATGCAATTCTTCATCAGTTATATTGAAATATGTAAATAGAATTAGTGAGAGCTACACGTAGCTAGGGTGCTCCATATTAATGTCTATTACAATAATAGAATTTGATTCATTTAAGTCATCATCTAGATTAGGCACATCTGAAGAAAACACTTAAGATGGTCTATGTAATTTTCGACATGAACAATCAGCATGATGCTGATGATGACACTGCTGATGATGACACTGCTGATGATGACACTGCTGATGATGACACTACTGATATGTCAACTGCAGCGTCTCTTATCTTGGTACAGTACAGATAAAGAAGCTGACCTCTCAATATCTTGATTACTGCATACCTGCTGTGAAGCTTAGTAGGAGAACAGTGCCAGATATTTGAGGCTTCGACACTTGTCTTAGCGTTCCTCTGGTCGTCTCTGAGGAAAAACGTGAGTATAAATTAATTTTATCATAGGAAAGGGCTTTAACTTTATTGTCACACGTCTTCTGCATTGCTTCCTTATTACCTTGTTGCTACTGCATCCTCTCCTTCTGTTAGTTTTTTGTTGTTTCTGTCTTTGTGTTAATTAAACCGTGAGCAGCTGCAAGTGTTTTTGCTCAAGCTAAAATGACTCGCTACCTGCGTTACCTTACGCACCTTTATACTTTCCAGCCGTACTGTAAGAACTACTTGATCCCACTGGTGATCTTCCAGTTATAGATTCAGTCCCTTGCTACAGTTAGATCTCAGTAGTGCGTCATATTCACTGAGTGTTGAGCTGTGGAAGGAGGATGCACACCTCAAAAGTAAGTTAGTCTTGGCAGAGTTAAATACCTTTTGAAGATATACAGAGCATCATGGGCATCCAGATCACTTATTTTCTCCTCTATCCTATTTAGGTCATTCACTTTGTCCTTGAGGACCGTGTCGATGGCCTGTTGATCCAGCGGTGCTCCCAGTAGGATACTCTTGGACAGGGTGATAGTTGAGCCTTCAGATAGAATTGTTCTCACAGCTGCAATTATTTTCTGGTTTGTTGAGAAGATTTCACACTTGAAGGAACTGAAGATGAGTCCTAAGACTTCTTCCTGTGACTTAACTAGTTGTAGGTCCTCTAGCAGGGACTCTTCTGTACCTGACAGAGTACCATCATCCTGGTACCAGATACTGAGTTCGCTGCGCAAGCTGAAAATGAATTTTGTTTCTGCTATACAGAAAAGAAACGGAACGAGTGGGTCACCCTGCTGAATCCCCTCCAGTGAGGTGATTTCATGTTCGCCAAATAAAAGAACTGAAATAAAAGGAAAAAGACTGTGGAACTGCTCTGGAACAGCAGTCAAGACTTGCACAGTCTCTTTTTACCATATTAAAGGCATACCTAAAGTCTAGTTTGACTAAGGCCCTGTCTTCTGATAAGTCCATGATATAAGCCCTTGCTGCATGAGCTGCCGATTCACTGCCTTGAGAAACCCCAAAGCCCAGTTAGTTTGGCTGTAGCAAGCTGGCGGCTTCTGTGCAATTGTTTCTCACTGCTGCTTTGGCAATGAAACGGCGAAGAGTGTGATCAACAGCGATGGGTCTGATTCCTCAGTCCTGCGTTTTCAAAGCACATAATGAATCTCCGAAAAAGAAAGGATTGATTTCTTTAGTAATCCGTCACGCCAGACAGCTGTTGACGAAGGTTGTTAACTCAGAAAGGAGAATTGATGCAGCTGTGCCAGGTACTGGATTTACGATCTCTTTGATGAGTTGGCATCGTATTCCAGTGTAATCTCCTGCAGAGCTTGTTGGAAATGACACTATAGCTTTATAAACTTTTGATTCTGGCAAAATTAACTGTCCAGTGATGGAATCATCATCAGGATTGTTGTTGGTGACACTGGTCTCCCTGGTTGGGTGCTTGTCTCTTAGTGCTCGAGCTGTGACCTCATCTCTCGGAGCAACTGTGTCGTCACTTGTGATTATTCTGATTGATCCCACTTTGTTTCATTCTTCAGTATTTTTGCTAACCTGTGCACAAATCTTGTTTTCAGTGGATTTTTCTTGGGTCTGCCTCTGCGATTCCTGCGATGACGAAGCAGACTGTCACAATTATCCGTTCTAGGGTAGTTGCACACTCTCTTATGATTGATATGCTTAGCAAATTGCTGCGTCTTGCAGGAACTGCTGGACAGACATTGCCAAACAAAAGCAAGTTGCGTCATGGTTTAATGGTGCCTCGGGCTTCTAAGTTGGTGGAACCTCTATTTACCTGCTTTAGAAGGTCTGTGAATTTCCATGCAGTATATAGACGATCAGCTTCAGGAATATGAGATAGGGTCCTTCTAGCAGTGTATATAAATGCCATCTGGAGATCATCGCAACTGAGTAGGTTGCCAGTGGAGTTTTCATCTGCCTGTGGAGGCTGTGGGCTGTTCTCTTCATGAAAAATATGTGATTCAGCACACCCATTGTGTGCACGATGAGGTCCATATTAATGAGGCCCCGATATGCTCCACAAGCCTTTTCTCTCATTGATAGGTGCACTGCTTCCCTGGCTTTGTAGCTGGCTAGCTCCAACATCCTCTGCGAACCCGTAATCTATCTGGTAAACGTAAGCTGGAGGGAAAATGACCCTTGTGGGTGAAGGCATATCCCACGGGTGGTTCATGGTGGAAGAGCGAGGTACAGTGCGTAGTCTCAGATGTGGTTGGTGGTCTCACGGCCTCATACGTACTTGCTACTTCTACTTACACTTAGGTCACACTAAACATGCATATACAAGCATATGTATAGACACACCCCACTGGGTTTTCTTCTATTTTCTTACTTGTTCTTATTCTTGTTTATTTCCTCTTATCTCCATGGGGAAGTGGAACAGAATTCTTCCTCCATACGCCATACGTGTCGTAAGAGGCAACTAAAATGCCAGGTGCAAGGTGCTAATAACCCTTCTCCTGTACACATTATGTTAAAAGATAAACTTTGTTTTTCATTTTGTTCTGGGATACGACCGGTGCGTTATATATATATATATATATATATATATATATATATATATATATATATATATATATATATATATATATATATATATATATAACGCACCGGTCGTATCCACCGAGGCAGGGTGGCCCAAAATGAAAACAAAAGTTTATCTTTTAACTTTAGTAATGTGTACAGGAGAAGGGTTATTATATATATATATATATATATATATATATATATATATATATATATATATATGTCGCCGATTAGGTAAAACTGTCAATTAGCAAGAACTCATCTAAAATTAGTCTTATCTAAAATTTTCGCTAATACGTTTAAAGATATATTTTTTCATTTATGTTAATGTAAGAATTTATAATTTTGTACCAAGAGAAACTTTGAAAACCTACCTAACCTTATTAACAAGCGCAATTTAATTTAGCCAACCCAATAACTATATTTTAGATACGTTAACATTAATTTAATAATAACAAACACAATGAAATATATTTTTCCGTTATGTTCAGAATGATTTTGGCGAAATTATTGCATACACAAATTTTCACTTGTCTTATATGGCAAGAAGAGGTTGCTATTTAAGTAAATCGCAAGTTTACCTAATCGGCACGACATATATATATATATATATATATATATATATATGTCGTGCCGATTAGGTAAAACTTGCGATTTTGGCTTAAATAGCAACGCTCACCTTGCCATATAAGACAAGTGAAAATTTGTGTATGCAATAATTTCGCCAAAATCATTCTGAACATAACGAAAAAAATATATTTCATTGTGTTTGTTTATTATTAAATTAATGTTAACGTATCTAAAATATATTTAGTTGGGTTAGGCTAAATTAAATTGCGCTTGTTGTAATAAGGTTAGGTAGGTTTTCAAAGTTTCTCTTGGTACAAAATTATAAATTTTTACATTAATATAAATGAAAAAAATATATCTTTAAACGTATAAGAGAAAATTTTAGAAAGGACTTAATTTTAAATGAGTTCTTGCTAATTAACCAGTTTTACCTAATCGGCACGAACAATTATAATTTAAACCCCCTCAGTGGGCAGGCCAGACTTTATATATCTACCATATAGACATGTTTTTGATAAACAGGCGGAAATAAACTTTTTGCCGAATTCCTTCATTTCGTCTCCCCCACTTTTAAATTTATTAAACTCCCTAATAAAATTATAAACAGTAATACACATATACTACTAATATACTCATTTTAAACTATTAAATTCAACTTAAAACAGCTTTCTCCTACTCCCCTAAAAAACAAATAATAAATATTTTAAACTCCATACCTCGAGTATAACCCATTGAAAACATGGCTACTTCTAAGCCTAGTCTGGTAACACCTTTATTTATCCCTATCATTAAAATCTCTCGTATAAAGAGCTTCACCCCTCTACACCTATGCCCTATCTATTCTAACCTCCAACATAAAGAAAAAAAATATTTTTTTTCAAAGAAAACCAGATATCTAAAGGCTCGATTAACATTTCACTACTAAAATGAGATTACAATTTTTTTTGTAATAAAAACTCATCTTTCAACTTAGCTATCCTTATTTCGGGAGAAATATATTTAACTACCTAATATAAAGTATCCCTAATACACAAGGTACTAAATCCTACTTATACTTTTAACTTAATTTTACAACTATTTCAATTTTCCCTCACGGTACTCATACCCTATCGCAATAAATTTATTTCTCCAACAATACTCGTAACCAAAAATATTTTTCTAACTACAAACAAACAAGCAAGTTATATTAACCACCAAAACAAGTCAACCTGTGACAAACCTTATCAACGTAAGTGAAATGCTAGAATTTAGCTTTATTTTGCTAAATATACTGTATTAAGAGTGTAAATTAAATATATCTTATACTATATATTTTAGCCCTAAAGAATTAATTCTATTCCTACAATTTAGTATGCCATATAATTTCGCTACATAATCATTCTAGCTAACTATAGAGATCCTACTACCATATCCCCATATTTATATACCGAATCTACTAAAATAGTAATTTTTTTTTTACATTTTATTAGTTTTTCGGTACATGTAATACATATACAAACTCAAAACAATCAAATGTGTATAAACGTAAAGAACATTAACAGTGAGTAAACTTTCCAACATCAATGGAAATAAATGCTATGTCACAAACAACAGCTCAATACGAACTGCGTGCAAGGTGATAAAATTAACATACAACAAAAGGTACACCCATTGCCGAGACCCGACACCGATATAATTCCTAGTAATATTTTTACCATAAACAGATATGAATCGTCCTTACAAAGCATTAAGGACATGCATCCTACCTATGCCACAAATCCCAATAAGAGACCCCCTCTCCACCTAACAATTTGTGTTAACCTTATAAACTGTAAGCTCTATGTGCATGAGGTTAATTTAACAAAAGTATCCTAATAACTTTACACCTAACCACAAATTTTTTTCTTTCATAGCCACATCAAACCTCTATACACAAT
>WNWK01023266.1:0-31326 GCA_009830355.1 Cherax destructor
GCAATCTAACTATGAAAGCTGTAAAGGTTCTCTGAGTAGCTCCATACGTATTAATGTGGTTATTTTTCATCCAAACAAACCAACATCATTCAATCCAACAAACGATTCTTGGGAACTGATATATCGATATATGCCATGCAAAGGTTTTTTCTTGTTCTTAAATAGGCATGAGAATAGATGCCGAATAGGACAAGCAAAAATTTGTGTATGCAATAATTTCGCAAAAATCATTCTGAACCTAATGGGAAAATATATATTTCATTGTGTTTCTTTATTATTAAATTATTGTAAACTTATATAAAATATATTTAGTTTTATTATGATTAAATTGCTCTTGTTATAATAAGGTTAGGTAAGTTTCCTGTTACTATTGGTTCAAAATCATTAATTTTTATATGAACATAAATGAAAGAAAATATATTTTAATGTATAAGAGAACATTTTAAAAATGACTTAATTTTACATAAGCTTTTCATAATTGACCATTTTTACTTATTTGGCACGACACACACACACACACACACACACACACACACACACACCGAGGCAGGGTGACCCAAAAAGAATGACAAAACTGTTATCATTTTTCAACACTTTCACAATCACTCATATATAATCAATCTTCGCTCAGATACGACAATTTAGATGTTCCTTCAAACTGCCAATATCCCAAACCCTTCCTTTAAAGTACAGGCATTGTACTAACCATTTCCAGGACTCAAGTCCGGCTAGCCGGTTTCCCTGAATCCCTTTACAAAATGTTACCCTGCTCACACTCCAACAACTCGTCAGGCCCCAAAAACCATTCGTCTCCATTCACTCATCTCTAACATACTCACGCACGTTTGCTGGAAGTTGAAGCCCCTCGCCCACAAAAACCTCCATTACCCGGGATATGGGTCGAGTACGACCCCTACGCCGCCTTCCTTCTCCTACAGATTTATACGTTCTCCAAGTCATTCTACGTTGTTCCATTCTCTCTAAATGCCCCATGGCCTGGTGGCAAAAGCTCTCGCTTCACACGTGGAAATATTGGACGTGTTTCCTTACACCGGTTGTCTATGTTCATCCATCAGTAAAATGTGTACCTGGGTGTTAGTGGACTGGTGTGGGTCGCATCCTGTGACGAAACTGACCTAATTTGCCCGAAATGCTCTGCATCAGATAACTTTTTAGTTGCAGCTACAGTGAGAGTAAAATTATTATTATTATTATTATTATTATTATTATTATTATTATTATTATTATTATTATTATTATTATTATTATTATTATTATTATGTATTATTATTATCAAAAAGAAGCGCTAAAAAACAGGGGTCATACAGCAGTGAGAGTAAAAGGTAGATGGGATACAAGGAAAATAGAATCAGTAAGTGAAGGTTTATAAACTAAAAGAGGAGGCAGTTAGGGTAAGATATAAACAACTATTGGAGGATAGATGAGCTAGTGAGAGTGTAGGCAATGGGGTCGAAGATGTATGGGATAAGTTTAAAAATGTAGTGTTAGAGTGTTAAGCAGAAGTTTGTGGTTACAGGCGAGTGGGTGCGGGAGGGAAGAAGAGCGATTGGTGGAATGATGATGTAAGGAGAGTAGTAAGGGAGAAAAAGTTAAGCATATGAGAGGTTTTTACAAAGTAGAAGTGATGCAAGGAGGGAGGAGTATATGGAGAGGAAAAGAGAGGTTAAGAGTGGTGAAGCTATGTAAAAAGAGAGCAAATGAGGGAGTGGGTGAGATGTTAATAAGTGATTTCGTATCTAGGGCAAGTAGGAATAACATCTTATAGCAGTGAGGAAGAACCAGTTGTGAGTGTGGGGTAAGTTCGTGAAGAACTGGGTAAAATGAAAGAGGGTAAAGCAGCTGGGAATGATGGAACAATAATATAAATGTTAAAAGAAGGTTGGGATATAGTTTAGGAGTGGTTTGTGCTTTTATTTAATAAATGTATAGAAGAGGTTAAGATACCTAGGGATTGGCAGAGAACATGCATAGTTCCTTTGTATAAAGGCAAAGGGGACAAAAAAGAGTGCAAAAATTATAGGGGAATAAGTCTGTTGAGTATACCTGGTAAAGTGAATGGTAGAGTTATTATTGAAAGAATTAAGAGTAAGACGGAGAGTAGGATAGCAGATGAATAAGGAGGCTTTAGAAAAGGTAGGGGGTGTGTAGACCAAGTGAAGCGTATAGGTGAACAGTATTTAGATAATGGTAAAGACGTTTTTGTGGCATTTATAGATTTGGAAAAGGCATATGACAGGGTGGATAGGGGTCAATGTGGCAGATGTTGCAAATGTATGGAATAGGAGGTAGGTTACTGAAAGCAGTAAAGAGTCTTTACGAGAATAGTAAGGCTCAGGTAAGAGTATGTAGAAGAGAGGGAGATTATTTCCAAGTAAAAGTAGGCCTTAGACAAGGATGTGTGATGTCACGATACATGTTCAATATATTTATAGATGAGGTTGTGAGAGAAGTGAATGCTTGGGTGTTGGCAAGAGGTGTGGGGGTAAAAGATAAAGAATCTAACACAAAGTGGGAGTTGTCACAGTTGCTCTTTGCTGATGACACTGTGCTTTTGGTAGATTCTGAAGAGAAGTTGCAGAGGTTGGTGGATGAGCTTGGTAGGGTATGTAAAAGAGGAAATTAAAAAGTGATTATAGGAAAGAGCAAGGTGATGAGGATAACAAAAAAAATAGGTAGCGGAAGATTGGATATCAGATTGGAGGAAGAGAGTATATATTTCGTGCCGATTAGGTAAAACTGGTCAATTAGCAGTTGTTGTAATAAGGTTAGGTAGGTTTTCAAAGTTTCTCTTGGTACAAAATTATAAATTCTTACATTAACATAAATGAAAAAAAATATATCTTTAAACGTATAAGAGAAAAATTTAGAAAGGACTTAATTTTAGATGAGTTCTTGCTAATTGACCAGTTTTACCTAATCTCACGACATATATATATATGTCGTGCCGATTAGGTAAAACTTGCGATTTTGGCTTAAATAGCAACGCTCTTCTTGCCATATAAGACAAGTGAAAATTTGTGTATGCAATAATTTCGCCAAAATCATTCTGAACATAACGAAAAAAATATATTTCATTGTGTTTGTTTATTATTAAATTAATGTTAACGTATCTAAAATATATTTAGTTGGGTTACGCTAAATTAAATTGCGCTTGTTGTAATAAGGTTAGGTAGGTTTTCAAAGTTTCTCTTGGTAAAAAAATATAAATTCTTACATTAACATAAATTAAAAAAATATATCTTTAAACGTATAAGAGAAAATTTTAGAAAGGACTTAATTTTAGATGAGTTCTTGCTAATTGACCAGTTTTACCTAATGGCACGACATATATATATATATATATATATATATATATATATATATATATATATATATATATATATATATATATATATATATATATATATATGTGTGTGTGTGTGTATATATATTTATTTATTTCCTTCATTGAATATAAATCAAGTGTTTTTTTTTTCAAATAGATTTTTTGTGCTGTTTTAGTCAAGTTTTCTTATAGACTCTCGATCACCATGCCCAGCCCTTCTAGGGCAGGGTAGGTGCCAAGGCTGGAGCTTGCTACCATCTGCAGCTCGTAAGCCTGCCCTTCCCGTTTGGGAAGGTGGCAGACCAGAGAGGCCTAGCATCTATCTACCTCCATGTCTCGTGCTGGCGGGGAATGTGGCTAGGCCTGGGGCCAGTTGGTCCCGCCGATGAGGGGTATCCCCTCCCATGGAAGACATAGGTCTCTGACACTCCCACGCCAGGGAGCCGGAGCCGGGTCGCCATCTGGTAAAGACCCGGGCCGGGAGAATTCCCGGTGAATCAACACGTCCTTATAGATTTTCTGCAAGATTCTCCCATTTTGTCTTCATTTACTCAATTATTTATTACTAATCTTCCTCACAGTTTATTCGTAAAGTATTACCCGATAATAAATTGATAAATATAATAAGCAATCTTTCTCAGATTTAGATACTCAAGTCTCTAAAATTTTCTGTGAAACCGTACGTCAGAAAATATAAAGTCCAGAATGAATAGGCGTTGATGGGGGTAAGTGGAATAAGGAATATTTAAGTAACTATTTTAATTACACTAACACACTTACCTTGCTGGATCAGTATTCTTGCGTAGTCAAAGGTAATTTGAAACCAGTTCCTCAGGCTGTCTCTTTTAAGAGACATTAAAGAGGACATGATAAATTTCGTGGAAGCAATCATGATGAGCGTTGCCAGGATGGCTACCCACACCAGAGGTGTCAAAGGAAACAAGAAGCCCCACGGGTCCACCTCAGGAAGCCCTCGAGCACCTAGTATCCTCATGTAGTCAATCAGTATTGGAGCAGTGTAGTCCACCACCATGGCTCGATTTTCATCAATCGAGAAAGGGCCAGCACCAATTCCTACTTCCTATGTAATAAAGTGGAGATATGAAATTGATGACACTGATTCATAACGTATTAAATATTTCGTGAAATTAATTCTCGTAGAGAGTATAACTTGACGGTTTTAAAAAAATAAATATATTGCAACACGTTTCAGTGAGGTAATACAAGACTTAAAGAACTTAACAAGATAGTTATCACAACTTTTTAATATTATCCATTTAAGAAGCGTCAGATGTCAATTACTGATTTACAAGTATACAGTGGGTACCAATTTTGACCGTTAACCAGAGAGTGTATATACAGGAACAATAATTAATTATTGCAATGAAGAAAATATCCGCAAATATTTGATTCACTTTATAATGGTTGTTCAAGAATGATTTATAAATATCTTTCTACACTCACCTCCCTCATCACCATGCCCACCATGCCCGTCCACGTTCCGTTTTTGAGCCTTACGCCCCAGATACCATCAGTAGGTTGTACATAGGTATACCTAAAATAAAGATAAACACTTTTTAATACTATATATCCAGCAAGCAACCAAAAAATGTCAGATTATTCCTTGATAATGTGACATAACACGAAAGTGCTTGGAAGTTCACTATTTTTTTCATAGTAGTAGGTCTGCACATATATATATATATATATATATATATTTTTTTTTTTTTTTATTAACACATCGGCCGATTCCCACCAAGGCAGGGTGGCCCGAAAAAGAAAAACTTTCATCATCATTCACTCCATCACTGTCTTGCCAGAAGGGTGCTTTACCCTACAGTTATAAAACTGCAACATTAACACCCCTCCTTCAGAGTGCCGGCACTGTACTTCCCATCTCCAGAACTCAAGTCCGGCCTGCCGGTTTCCCTGAATCCCTTCATAAATGTTACTTTGCTCACACTCCAACAGCACGTCAAGTATTAAAAACCATATGCCTCCATTCACTCCTATCAAATACGCTCACACTGCTTGCTGGAAGTCCAAGCCCCTCGCACACAAAACTTCCTTTACCCCTCCCTCCAACCTTTCCTAGGCCGACCCCTACCCCGCCTTCCCTCCACTACAGATTTATACACTCTCGAAGTCACTCTGTCTCGTTCCATTCTCTCTACATGTCCAAACCACCTCAACAACCCCTCCTCAGCTCTCTGGACAATCGTTTTGGTAATCCCCCACCTCCTCCTAATTTCCAAACTCCGAATTCTCTGCATTATATTCACACCACACATTGACCTCAGACATGACATTTCCACTGCCTCCAGCCTTCTCCTCGTTGCAACATTCATCACCCATGCTTCACACCCATTTAAGAGCGTTGGTATAACTATACTCTCATACATTCCCCTTTTACTTCCATGGACAAGGTTCTTTGTCTCCACAGACTCCGAAGTGCTCCACTCACCCTTTTCCCTCATCAATTCTATGATTCACCTCATCCTTCATAGACCCATCCGCCGACATGTCCACTCCCAAATATCTGAATACATTCACCTCCTCCATACTCTCTCCCTCCAATCTGATATCCAATCTTTCGTCACCTATTCTTTTTGTTATCCTCATCACCTTACTCTTTCCTATATTCACTTTCAATTTTCTTCTTTTACACACCCTACCAAATTCATCCACCAACCTCTGCAACTTCTCTTCAGAATCTCCCAAAAGCACAGTGTCATCAGCAAAAAGCAACTGTGACAACTCCCACTTTGTATTTGCTTCTTTATCTTTTAGCCCAACACCTCTTGCCAAGACCCTCGCATTCACTTCTCTTACAACCCCATCTATAAATATATTGAACAACCACGGTGACATCACACATCCTTGTCTAAGGCCCACTTTTACTGGGAAATAGTCCCCTTCCCTCCTACACACTCTAACCTGAGCCTCACTATCCTCATAAAAACTCTTCACTGCTTTCAGTAACCTTCCTCCTATTCCATACACCTGCAACATCTGCCACATTGCCCCCCCATCTACCCTATCATACGCCTTTTCCAAATCCATAAATGCCACAAAAACATCTTTACCCTTATCCAAATACTGTTCACCTATATGTTTCACTGTAAACACTTGGTCTACACACCCCTACCTTTCCTAAAGCCCCTTGTTCATCTGCTATCCTGCTTTCGGTTTTACTCTTAATTCTTTCAAAAATAACTCTACCATACACTTTACCAGGTACACTCAACAGACTTATTCCCCTATAATTTTTGCACTCTCTTTGTCCCCTTTGCCTTTATACAAAGGAACAATACACGCTCTCTGCCAATCCCTAGGTACCTTACCTCTTCCATACATTTATTAAATAATAGCACCAACCACTCCAAAATTATATCCCCACCTGCTTTTAACATTTCTATCTTTATCCCATCAATCCCAGCTGCCTTACCCCTTTCATTCTACCCACTGCCTCACGAACTTTCCCTACACCCACAACTGGCTCTTCCACACTCCTACAAGATGTTATTCCTCCTTGCCCTACACACGAAATCACAGCTTCCCTGTCTTCATCAACATTTAACAAATCCTCAAAATATTCTCTCCATCTTCCCGATACCTCTAACTCTCTATTTAATAACTCTCCTCTCCTATTTTTAACTGTCAAATCCATTTGTTCTCTAGGCTTCCTCAACTTATTAATCTCATTCCAAAACTTTTTCTTATTTTCAACAAAATTTGCTGATAACATCTCACCCACTCTCTCATCTGCTCTCTTTTTACATTGCTTCACCACTCTTTTAACCTCTCTTTTCTCTCCATATACTCTTCCCTCCTTGCATCACTTCTACTTTGTAAAAACCTCTCATATGCTAACTTTTCTCCCTTTCTACTCTTTTACATCATCATTCCACCAATCGCTCCTCTTCCCTCCGCACCCACTCGCCTGTAACCACAAACTTCTGCGAACACTCTAACACTACATTTTTAAATCTACCCCATACATTTTCGACCCCATTGCCTACACTCTCACTAGCCCATCTATCCTCCAATAGTTGTTTATATCTTACCCTAACTGCCTCCTCTTTTAGTTTATAAACCTTCACCTCTCTTTTACTTACTGATTCTATTTTCCTTGTATCCCATCTACCTTTTACTCCCACTGTAGCTATAACTAAAAAGTGATCTGATATATCTGTGGCCCTCTATAAACATGTACATCCTGAAGTCTACTCAACAGTCTTTTATCTACCAATACATAGTCCAACAAACTACTGTCATTACGCCCTACATCATATCTTGTATACTTATTTATCCTCTTTTCTTAAAATATGTATTACCTATAACTAAACCCCTTTCTATACAAAGTTCAATTAAAGGGCTCCCATTATCATTTACACCTGGCACCCCAAACTTACCTACTACACCCTCTCTGCATGTTTCTCCCACTTTAGCATTTAGGTCCCCTACCACAATTACTCTCTCATTTGGTTCAAAAGTTCCTATACATTCGCTTAACATCTCCCAAAATCTCTCTCTCTCCCTCTACACTCCTCTCTTCTCCAGGTGCATACACGCTTATTATGACCCACTTTTCGCATCCGACCCATATTTTAATCCACATAATCTTGAATTTACACATTCATATTCCCTCTTTTCCTTCCATAACTGATCCTTCAACATTATTGCTACCCCTTCCTTAGCTCTAACTCTCTCAGATACTCCTGACTTAATCCCATTTATTTCTCCCCACTGAAACTCGCCTACCCCTTCAGCTTTGTTTCGCTTAGGGCCAGGACATCCAACTTCTTTTCATTCATAACATCAGCAATCATCTCTTTCTTATCATCCGCACTACATCCACGCACATTCAGACAACCCAGTTTTATAAAGTTTTTCTTCTCGTTTTTAGTAGATTTGTACAGGAGAAGGGGTTACTAGCCCATTGCTCCCGGCATCTTAGTCGCCTCATATATATATATATATATATATATATATATATATATATATATATGACATCATAAAGAGAAGCCTCGCCACAGCCGTTGCCCAGCTCAACGGGAACCCCAAGTGCAGAGGTCTGATGGAAGTCAAAAGCGTCCTGATGGAGCCACCATGCTACCCTGGAAGGATGGTAAGCAGATTGCTTGGGACTACACCTGTGCTGCCACATTGGCAGACACCTACCTGCCACACTCCTTAGCCGAAGGGGTGGAGCTGCCAGCCACAGGGAGACCCAGAAGACCCAAATATGAAGACCTTCCTCTTGCTATAACTTCATCCCAATAGGGTCGGAGACCCATGGAGCATGGGGCAAGTGTGTCTAAAGTTTCTCAAGGAGCTGGGTGGAAAACTCATCATAGAAACCAAGGACCACAGGGCGACCAGCTTCCTGTTTCAGAGACTCAGTGTTGCGATCCAGAGGGAAATGCCTGCAGTATTCTGGGCAGCGGCCCACTGCCGGGGAGTTGGACGAAGTATTTGACATGTAGCTCTGAGTTGTTATCTATGTTGTTTACTCCCATTGTATTTTGTATTTTGTCTTGAAATAAAGTTTGTATAAAAAAAGATGGGGTAGTAGGGAAGTGGAATATTCAAATGGCTTCAGAAAGAAATCTAAATATTCTTCCTTGAAGTCTTTTATCCACTTCTCCGAGGCAATGGGTCCCACAATTGACACTAGAGGTGGACCCCATCCTATATATATATATATATATATATATATATATATATATATACATATATATACATATATATACGTGCGGGAAAGGGGTTACTAACTCATTAATGCCGGGTCACCATTTGGAGAAGACCCGGGCCGGATGTAACGGCGAACCTACAACAACAATAACTAACTCATTGCTCCCGGCATCATTTTAGTTGACTTTTACAACACGTATGGCTTACGGGGGGAAATATTCTCATTCCACTTCCCCATGGATATACGTGTATATATATATATATATATATATAAATGCTTTATTAATAGACAGAATACATTTATAGAAAACACAAACATGAATACAATGGTACAATATGTCAAAGATTATGAATCTCCTCCAGTTCCTCCGAGCCGGACGCGAGCCAAGTATGCAGCATGCGTTTCCCTCTGGATGGCCACGCTGAGACGCTGGAACATGAACGTGGCTGCCCTTGGGTCCCTGGTGGTGTCGATGAGTCTGGAACCCAGTTCTTTAAGGAAACGTGTTGCATTTTTCCCCACGCTCCCAAGGTCTCTGATCCCACTGGGACAAATTTATAATGTTGGCTTATGTCCCTGTACTTGCCGATCTTGTACTCCTCTCTGTGGTCAGCAGCTCCTCCCTGTCGCCCAACACTGTGATGGATGTAGGTGTCAGCCAGTGTCGACACACAGGTATAATCCCATGCTAAGAGCTTGCCATTCTTCCAAGGATAGATGGTGATCCCGTCGGGGCGGTTTGCTGGGTTGTGGGCATTGTTGGCTGCTAGTGATCGAGGCTCTCTCTCGGCTGGGCATCCAGCTGTAGCAAGGGTTCTCTTTATGATGTCGTTGACCTCATTGTGTCTTGCATGCCAACCCTTGGTTTTAGAACAGTTAAGACCATGTAGACCATATTGGTCGGCTTGCGCATCGCTGCAAATACACGTATATTCCGTGTGAATAGGGCGCAAGGCGCAGAGCCACTGCAATACGAAGGGTCTTAGGGTCCAGGCGTGTTCCCATGGCCGAAATGGGAACTGTTTGGAGGAAGTCCCCAGAGTGACGTGCACGCACAGCTAGGAGACGGGCAGTCCCCCTGTCTGATGTTACGGCCCTGAGCATATTGGCAAGTATCTTTTCAGCGATGGGGCCGTCCCAGCTTGACTGTTTGTAGGCCAGTTCTTCACTAGGTTTTGGTGTTGGAGCAGCAAGAGTCTCCCATTCAGTGATGGCAATGGTGTAGCTAGGGTCCTGTATTCCTGCTGAATCACTGAGGTTGTCTGGAAGAATTTGTTTTATTAGCTCATTTGATGCTATGGAAGAGGATAAGAAGGCTGGTAGGGCATAATATATATATATATATATATATATATATATATATATATATATATATATATATATATATATATATATATATATATATATATATATATATATTTATATATATATACATATATACATACATATTTATAGGTAGTAGGTTGGTAGTCAGCAACCACCCAGGGAGGTACTACCGTCCTGGATCTTTAAAAGAGGAAGATGGCCTTTGTAAGGTCCATGGTGTCCATGGCAAGGTTTTTCACCATTCTCTAAGGAATCTCAGGGAACAATTTTTCCATGCTTCGAGTGTCAGAGGAACGGATTCCGCCTCAGCAGAAATATTGAAAATGAATAATGAATAAATTTGAGGAATAATAATAATGAAAATTCTATAAATATTTTACTTAAAAATAAATAAATTAAAAAATTGGCTGCCGTTGGTTCCAGGGTGATCTTAAGACAGGAGGGTCTTCTATGTCCACGAGATCTTCTAATATGTTGAGAAGAATTGATGATGGTTATCCTGGGTAGGCGGTGTTAGTCTGATGCTCAGTAACTCCTGTCAATACTGGTTCATAGTATCTCACTCCCGACATCAATGGAGAGATGAGGAACCACAATGTCCCGTTGACTGGGTTCTCACTCAAATAAATCTAGCGTCTACTCTGGATGACCACGCCAGCAGCAGAGCTGATAATGAAAAACAACACTGGTTACATGATGGTTATTAAGGATAACATTGAAGAAAAACAAAGATGAATTGCTTCACTGTCCTTACTGATAACCAGGTTAACAGTAACAAAGAAATGAAATACTCCTGGGACATCACCTTACCTATTTATCTGAGCAGAAGAGTGGAGGTGAAGTGATTCTCTGAACTTCAACCCACACCAGGTACGGTTAATACCTACATGAGTACAAACTAAAGAGACCCGGCCACAATAAAATCTGATGTTTTGCAGCGGCCCACTAGATGGCAGTGAGGGCGGTGAAACACTAATGGTTCCTAGGGGTCTAAACAACCATTTCAAGGAATTTTCCCTCACAGAGAGACTAATCATTCTCCGATCTTCATGTTGGTGAGTGTAGCCAACGAAGACGCACATTGTGTGGTCCTATGCAATTTGCTTACTATCCTTCCAGGGTAGCATGGTGACTCCATCTGGACGCTTTTGGCTTCTGTCAGGCCTCGGTACCTAAGGCTGGGCAACGGGCTGTGGCGAGACTTTGTTTCATGTTGTCATTGATCTTTCCCTGTCTGGCATATTTCCATTCTAACATATGGCGGACGAGACCGTTTAGCCCAAACTGATCAGCTGACTTCCCTTCAGCAAATGCAACGATGGTTGGTGAATATGGGGGCTGCCAGGCCAAGAGGTACATCAATCCAAATGGCTTGAGAGTTGAACCGAGTACCCACGGAGGAATTAGGGACAGCTGAAAGGAAATCTTAACGTGATGCCTTCGCCGCTAAGAGCATTGTGTAGATTTTCTCCGCGATCGGTTTTTCCCACTGGGACTGCTTACAATCTCTGGGAGGAGCTAGTCTGCTTGTAGAGTCAACAAGGGTGTCCCACTGTGTAGCTGCTTCGATGAACTTAGAGTCGTGAGTTCCTACAGCACCTCTTTCTCGTTAGGAGACAGTCTTCTTTTCCAGTTTACCGGATGCAGTGCAAGAGGGTAGAAATACAGGTAATATTAACAACGTTGCCTTGATCCCATTGGTGATTTTCCAGTGACAGATTCAGTACCTTCCTAAACATGGATTTCATTAGTCCGTCATGTTTACTAAGTGTCGGGGTGTCGAAGGAGGGCGCATACCTCAAGAAATTTGTGCTCTCAATAAGTTGCTCTTGGAGTGGGTGGTAGTTGAGGCTTCTGAAAGGATTGTTCACAAGGCTGTAATTATTTCCTGGTTTGTTGAGATTATTTGAGACTTGGAATGGATGAGGATGAGGATGAAAGCTTCTCCCTGTTGCTTTACTAGTTGAAGGTCCTCTACCTGGGATTCTTCTGCCACATGCCAGAGTACCATCATACAGGTACAAAATATTGAGTTCGCTGTGCAGGATTGAAGTGAGTTCTCTTATCATCAAGCAGAAGAGAAACGGTGCGAGTGAATTACTCTGCTGAAACCCCTCTGCTGGGGTGATTTCATGGTCGCTAAATAAAAGGACTGAATTTTTGCTGTAGCCAGCTGAAATAAAAAAAAAAGACTGGAGAACTGCTCTGAAACATCTGTCAAGACCACATCTCTCTTCACCAGCTTAAAAGCATTCCTAAAGTCTTCTGGTGAGTCCTTTTCTGCATGAGCAGCTGTTTCACTGCCGTGAAAGACCCCAAAGCCCAGCCTCATCTTTGAGAACAACTGTGTCGTCACTTGTGATTATTCTGATTATTCCACTGTGTTGCCTTCTTCAATTTTTTGATAAACTGGGTCTGCCACGGTCATTGTTGCTGACTTTTTTGGGTTATCCTGGGTTCTCTACACATATGCTGCTATGTATGATAATGTATGTAAATGTATTTGTGTATACCTGAATAAACTTACTTACTTACTTACTAAGTCATTAGCTCTCTTTCATGTAAACCTGGTCACACACTCCACACGGAATAATGTAAATTCTGGCATCCTATGGTTCAATATTAATTGCAAAGTCATAAAGTACAGTGACTGCGAAAACTTGGAAAAGATGCAAGTTGACACACTAAGTCTTTGCAGTTATGTCCTTTCTTCCAGTCCTTTTGAAATCCCTTATGGTCATGGACGTGACTGTTAAATTTTCGTAGGGTGGAAGACACTGATTTGGCGTTGGTACTAGTAGACAAGATGTATACCTGTTTCGTGTCCTTATGGAATATTACATTGTTAGGATAATTCAAACTAAGAAAAGTATTTTCTAGCCACCACACCAATCTTAGCCTGCAGACCATTATATGATAAGAAGCGAGTGAGATCGGTATTATTGGTGGACTCCCTTTCCTGTTCATAGCTCGTATCAATTACTCTTCCTGTTTTGCGATACGAACGACCAAAAAATTAATTAATCATTAACTTCTTCCTAAGTCAACTGAAATAATGGTTCAGTTTGTTTTAACTGTCTCTGATTTTTTATGGTTAAACCATCTGGAATTAAGGTCGAGGATAGTGTTTACGTATGAGGGACAAGTAAGATTCTAGGGAATGACGCCATTCACAATGACTATCGACCAAATTATAAAGTAGAGATCCCATTGCCATGCCAAATATATGTCAGTTGTTTTGAGATCCAAAGGACAAAAAATTGAAGCTCACAGATGAGAAATAACCAGGAGTGGGTTGGAGGTGTCATGGTTGTATGGAAAGTGTACTGCTTGGTCAAGAGAAACCCATGAAAAAATCGAAGCAGCCTCTATTCTTGCTAGTTTCTTATTTCCGGTGATAATTCACTCTAACCTGGATATCAAATTTTTCGAATAACTGAGGAGCACTGTCTACCCAAGGTGATAGGTGTGGGTCTTGGGTAATTCATAAATGTGTAGATAAAGGGGATTTGCAGGAAGTAGTTAATACAAGTTTTGCTCCTTTGGAGATGTGCCTAAAAATTCCAGGCTTAATTCAGGAAAATTATTGTTTCTTTCTGCATATTTCGCTTCGTGTTAGGCTCGTAGTTACTTGAATTTCTAAGATGTTCCTCCATCCTGCCTGAAGAAATACCCAGATATGTGATCCCCCTCCCTCCCAAAAAGATCAATAAGATCTATGATGTATCGTTTTGACAACGTTGATGCTACCTTTTCTTGCAGAACCCCCATGAATATACCTATATTTATGGTTTGCCCACGCTTTTCAAGGTACGTTGTTGAAGGCACAGTGTGGGCGGAATGCGCTTATGTTGAAGATTTTCTTGCTCAATTTTAATGGAGAACGCTCATCTTATATTTTCGGATCTATACCATGGAAGAATATCACTTATGGAGTATCAAATTTCCCTGGCTTCGTGGAAAGGCATTTTGTTTTCTTGGTAGAGGGTGTCAGTACACTCAGAGTAAGTCCACAGAGAGCGGAGAGAGAATGATCGGTGTTACGCAGGTGTGGTGGAATGGATCAAGAGGCGACCATTTCTTCAACACAAATGAAGAGCAAATTCAACCAGAGGGTTCCGGAAACTGTGTGCTCTAAGAAGCACTCTTTTTTTGTACCTATGAAAAGGCTTCATTGTTTTACATTGTTAAGACAGGATTCCAGAAAGATGGTAAAGTGCTGAAAGTTTAGTGACTAAGACACTGAGTGCTGACCCACTTCAGATTTCATCAATACAAGTGTGAGCTTAAATTTCTTTTCCGTTGGAATTCAAAACTTTACAATGGGAACTCCACTAAGTTCGATATTGACTAACCTTTACTTTGAACATGTTTAAAAAGACATTTTGAACATCACAGCCCAGAATCTGAGCATTGCAGAGATCAGTTTAACCAAACTAAACCATCACTTCAATTTATTTTGGAAGAAGCTGACGATTCAGTGTCTCTTTAGGAAGATCACCTCACAAAACAGGACGAACAATTAAAAATGAGAACCCACCAAAATGGACGACCTCACACACTTCCTCTAACGTCACAATTTGAAGACCAAAAAAGCCGTGGTGATCAGTTCCTGCTTGATAGAACTTAGGATTAGCAATACAAAAGAACTTCCTAATTAAGCAATCATACGTAGATGGAGATATGACTATTCATATCCCCGTCTCTTCAATCATGCAAGAGAGATTACAGAGCTGATCATTGATTATCTAGATCACAACTTATCTAAACACGCCATAGTCGGGAAAGATCATATTTTCAAAGATGTATTGAAAAGCAAATTTCATCAATAATAATAAACAAACAATTTTGAGGTATACTTACGTAAAATTAAGTGCTATAGAGAGGTAGTCTATCAGGTGATGCACAGGACCCTTAAACTGGACTCTGTGTTCACTACAAGTCTTGGGGTCATTCACAGAAATGATCTTATTGAAGGGATTCGCCTCCGATGCCACCAGTAAATTCGGTCTGTGAGATAATCTGTGAAAGGAGTAGTGACAGATAATTTTAAATAACTGTTTAATGTAGTTAGGCCTAATTGACCAATTCAGCATTATTTTGAAATGATAAAACTGAGAGAAAATTTCATTAGATAAGAGTATTGGAAGTATGAATGTACGGTGGTGGTAGTTTGGTGGGCAGTCTGATTGTTCAGTGAGGGTGGTTGCGTAGTTCCTGCTATCCCCCCCCTCGCCCTTCTGCACCCGGTGGGAGGTGACGAGTGCGTCTCCGACCTGTGGTGAGTCACTTGCCTGGTGGTGAGTCACTTGCCTGGTGGTGAGTCACTTGCCTGGTGGTGAGTCACTTGCCTGGTGGTGAGTCACTTGCCTGGTGGTGAGTCACTTGCCTGGTGGTGAGTCACTTGTCTGGTGGTGAGTCACTTGTCTGGTGGTGAGTCACTTGCCTGGTGGTGAGTCACTTGCCTGGTGGTCCCCATCGAATCTGCAAGTATTCGTTCCACTTCTTTTTAACTTATTATGCTTTCGGGATTGTTTGTCTTAATAAAAGCTTCACTCTTATTTAAGGTTTTAGACCTAAATTTATTCCTGCCTTGTTTTGAATTTAGGTATATAATTTTCTTAATCTTCACCATTTCTATTAAAGGCCGTACGCCTATCGTGTGAGTGATTTATCAAGCGGTGTGTAACTCTATTTTTTCTTCATCATTTTAGCCTTGATTGTTGGCTCAGGTCATCCAACTCAGGCAGATATAAGATAAGGGAGAACTGATCGGGCAAAGGTCAGGTTATGTCGCTACACCTCTCTACCTACACTGGTCCGGCCCCACTCTTCCACACGTAACTGACCACCCAGTCTGCTACCCAGCATTCTCCGTTGTAACTACACCAGCGTTCCTGGTGTCTTACTTGTCTCAACAGCAGGGTAGTGGTCAGAGGATCAGTCCACCTCTCCTCGGCAGAAAATATAATCTTGTTGTGGACAATGTCGACTGTTTAGTCACGCCCAGCTGTGTCCCCCACATCATCGACAACGGCTTTGAGTTCCAGAATCATTCAAAGCTGTGTGCCCAGAACATCGGCACGGTTTCATCCTACGCCTCCAGCGTACATAAGGGGGATTACCAATAGACCCCTGGCTATCTTCAAGCAGGCACTGAACAGGCACCTAAAGTCGGTACCTGACCAGCCGGGCTGTGGTTCGTACGTCGGACTGCGTGCGGCCAGCAGTAACAGCCTGGTTGATCAGGCTCTGATCCACCATGAGGCCGGATCACAGACCAGGCCGCGGGGGCGTTAACCCTCGGAACTATCTCCAGGTAAACTACTTGATATCTGTGTATATATATTAGCATTGGATCACTAATTATTTATATATTTCATTTTTCATTTTTCTTAAAGTAGGATTAATTTCATGTTTAATTGTTTTACATTATTGACTGATGTTTATTATAATTTATTTATTTATCTTACTTTATTATTGAATTTTCTATCTTTTTCTTTCCATAAGGAGGAGCCAGCCTTGTCAAATGCTTTCTTAGGGTCTGACAGGGCTAAGTAAACCTTCACAAAACAGTTCCATCATTCCCATTAATCTTCTTTAATCATCTGGGGACGGATTTCACCACCCTGTAGCCAATTTCCCCACTAAACTTAAATTTCACCAATGGACCTACTTAGCTATTGAGGAGGTCCTGGCTCAGGTTATGTCACTGGAGCACTTCGACATCTACGTGTCATTCTCACCGTTAGTGGTTGAGGTATACAAAAACCATAACCCATTGACATACTTCAACTCTTGGCAGAATAAGAAAAAAAACCTTGCTTAACACACTAGGTGTTAAGACTCCAGCCCGACATCACTATCAACTATACAGCGGGGAAGACCAGCATCATGGCTGACTCATCTTCAGTATTTATTAGCTAGTTAAGATGTATTTATTACTGTATATATATATTTATTATATACAACTGATTAGGAATGGAGTGAGAGGTAAGTTTATTTTTTCCTTTCTATAGCACTTAGTAAATTTTGTTATGGGAGGAGACATATTGCTGCCATCTCCCAGTATCTTGGATCTATGCTAGCCTGTTGTCTGTTGTCTCTCTCTGTGACAGCCTGTTGTCTGTTGTCTCTCCCTGTGACAGCCTGTTGTCTGTTGTCTCTCCCTGTGACAGCCTGTTGTCTGTTGTCTCTCCCTGTGACAGCCTGTTGTCTGTTGTCTCCCTGTGACAGCGGATGTATTTTAAAGTAAATTATCCTTAAAAAGGAAATAAGAAAAAGATTGATCATTACTATTTTTTCAGTTTTGTCAAGAACTACCATCTAGTTACAATGATAGAGAGGAAAGACAGTCCAGGTAACTAGGTTTCTTTATTTGTATCATGGTGGTGTGTCACCCATCTGATGGATGTTGTAGGACACTGGTTGTCACGGTGCTCGAAGTCATTGCTTTCATCTCACACAACCAACATTCAAACAATAATTAGCTAAAAGCCCGGTAGCTTACTGCAAAGATGGGTGTAGGAGTCGCTGCCTCTTTGGAGAATAGCTACGATAATGAATGTCGACCAAACAGAGCAACTTTGTGGGCACCAAGTTAGTTTACCTAGTAACTAAAATTAGTCTTGGAGTTCAGTTCCTTACTTGCTTTCAGATGATTGCCACATACTATTACCTGTATGCAGTGAGAGTACTCATTTTTATTAGATATTTAACAGTTCTTGATTTCCTTTATTAACTGTTCCCTTGCTGTCATTCTATTTTTACAGCCAGGTACAATTGCCCATATATTAATACCTTTGTTTATAATGGCAGGGCTGGTAGTTTAGAAAAGTCCTGGAATTTTATAACAGGTATATCCCAGAATATGAGCCAAAAAAAAACTCATAATATTATAATTATCCCCTAAGTTAAGAGTGTGTCTGTTGAAAAAAGTCAGTACTTAATGTTAATTGTTTTCCCAATATATTATTTATGACAGTGAGCGCATTGAATCTTATGAAACCATTCATTCTGTTAATATCGTTCAGTTTCAGTAACGTTCAAGACTGACTTTGTCCCAAGAATTCCTGATGAAAATCGAAGTTAAGCTCAGTTGTGTAAATGTTCATTAATTTAAAAATGTTTCGTGCATAATCATCTTTAATTGGGTAAAAATTAATTATTAAATGCATCACAGTAGTTCAGTGTTATAAGAGACATTTTCTTTATTACAAACCTTTTTTACCCTCAAAGAAATTACCAGAAATGAAGTTGTTATTTGTTATCAATTTTAAATAAAACCTCAAATTCTTGGAATATGTTTTTAAACCTTTTTAAGATAGAATTTAGAGGAAAAAAAAGTGTAATTGCATATATAGTTGATAAAAATGAACATTAATCTTTCTTCACAAACTTACTTTGTGAACTTTTCAGGAAAGATCGGAATGTCAGAGGTGAGAAACAGGCTTTTAAGGGGCGTCCATGAAGCCACCAGCATCCTTTGTTCACTGTACGGTAGAAGTATGTAGATATCACACCTGAAACAACAAGGTATTTGGTCATTCTTTGTTGAGCATATGTTTAAAATTTATATATATATATATATATATATATATATATATATATATATATATATATATATATATATATATATATATATATATATATATATATATATGCTTGCCAAAAATATTATTCAGTGGGTTGAGAAGGGAAGTTAAAGTTGTTTTGGATATTTAAAGAGTTTGGAGCAAGAGAAGAAGTCTAGGAGGATGTAGCAAAGATTTGCAAAAGAAAGGAGCAGTAGGGGTCATCCCAGGAAAGGTTCGAGGTCTGGGTAAGGAGGTTTCGAGTGATTGGGGCTTAGACATTCAGCAGATATGTTTGCTTCATTTTTATAAGTGCAACAAATTACTCATTACCTGATGTTTGCTGTGTCCTTTCTGAAAATAGCCAACATTGAATTCAGCTTTGAAAAGGCTGTGTACAGTTCCTGCACGTCCATCAGGTGAGACCGAGTGACGACCAGCAGCCTCGTCGACCACACCAGAAGGCGGAGTTTGAACGACCACTTGACGAAAGCGGAAATGAAATCCGTGTTGTCACTTATAAGAGTAACTGTCGTGTGTGATGATAGCTGACGTAACTGGTCATGTAGAAATTATTGTATCAGTCATCTCGTTAATTCTGTAAACATGTGATTCACATTTGGTTCTTTAGTTATGTAACATTAATTATTCTTTTTCTATAGTTATAGGTTTGACCTTAATATGATTGACCCAACTTATTTAGCAAGTGCAAGATATGACGACAGTGTCGTTCGTAATATAGCAACAATATTAACATTGCATCTTACCACCTAACCTTGCAAAGCAACATACCTGCTTGACATTTTTGACCAAGAGAGAAAGTTGTTTGTCCATGTTGAAATCCTCAATATTAGTTACAGTTTCAAACACTCCAACTCCTCCTGCAAACCGGAGATGATCAATGATCTGAAATAATACTTCGATGATTTAGGTATAATTGTGACTTGTTTGCTAGGTATAATTATAATGAGTTAGGTATAATTGTGACTTGTTTGCTAGGTATAATTATAATGAGTTAGGTATAATTGTGACTTGTTTGCAAGGTATAATTATATATTGTTTGTGGAAACTTTCTTGTTCCAGTATATGCAATATTTTTTTGTGGTGTGTCAAGAACCTTATGCTACAAATTATTTTAAAAAAATATTGTTTACTAAGGAAAAACAAATGCATTGACAAGTAAAATTTTGACGTACATGTTTATGAGTAAACTGTAAAACATATTTGCAACAGTTGCGTATCTATATTTTTTAATTTTTTGGCCTACGCGGTAGGCTTCATCAGTCAAATTCAGAGAAGACTGCATTAAAGGCAGCAGGAATAGTAACGAGTTAAGGATGGTGTAATCAGTACATTAACCTTAGAGAAATAGTTAGAGGTGGTCAGTTCCCCAGCCTAGTGTCTGCAATGAAGGTCCAGAGCTAGATTAGTGTCTCCTCTTTATATGATTGATGAAGCGAAACGTTTCAACAAGAATGATACCCAATTGTTACAATGTGTTTTGTTGATCAACATGTCACTAACCGCGAGTTCAAGCCCCACCCGTGGTATGGTTTGTTTGCAATCGTGGCATAACGATTTCGTGAGTCTTGTCGGTAATTTATACTATTTTCAACTTACATGTTTATATTAAAGGAATAGTACGGGGAAAAGCTACTCGATTTTGGGTGGAAAAAATGTCTTCTAGAAATTACAATGTATAGATATTTTCTTCTAATTAAATTGATAATCCTGAGATTTTAAAAAAATATTTTTTTTATATAATGAATGCCTATATGCTGAGTAACTTGCCATAAACAGAGTGGAAGATGCTGTAGTGCCGTCAGTGATGAAAATTACGAAGTAGCTGCCGTATGGTGCTTGGGTTAGTATAACCTCCACCACTTGTGTTGTTAGCTTATCCTCCATCACGTATGATGTCAACCCAGGCTCCACTACCTGTGTTGTCAGCCCAGGCTCCACTACCTGTGTTGTCAGCCCAGGCTCCACTACCTGTGTTGTCAGCCCAGGCTCCACTACCTGTGTTGTCAGCCCAGGCTCCACTACCTGTGTTGTCAGCCCAGGCTCCACTACCTGTGTTGTCAGCCCAGGCTCCACTACCTGTGTTGTCAGCCCAGGCTCCACTACCTGTGTTGTCAGCCCAGACTTAGCCATCTGCGCCACTGACGATGTGGTGTGATGTTCAGCTGTCAGAAAGATAGTTCAGGTGTAATTACTGTAACTACCCACAAACTCCTCTACCTGATAATTAGTGAAATAATTGCTATCTGTGCTTTTCTACAACCAAGAGCTCCATAGTCGTAGTCGTACGTTCACACAAGACTGAAGTAACTCTCTTGTAGAATTATTTAATATCATTGTAGCTCTGTATAATACGTAGACAATGATAATTTCAAAATATATTTATTTACTATTATACAATTTAATATCGTTGATAACTATATATTATAAAAGTTCTGTGTATGTGCAATATCGAATATAATGAGCAAAACAAAAAATACAAACTAACTTAAAAATATGCAGATCTAAACACTCACACACACACACACACACACACACACACACAAACACAAACACACACACACAATATGCAAGGTGCCCCGTGGCCTGATCGCTAAAGCTCTCGCTTCACACGGCGAGGTCGGTTCGATTCCCACCTAGGGTGGGAATCGAACGCCTAGGTGGGAATCGAATGGGTACCTAGGTGTTAGTCGACTGGTGTTGGTCGCATCTTGGGACAAGGACCTAATTTGCCCGAAATGCTCAGCAAAACAGGGGGCTTTCTATATAGTAGGATGTCATTGATGTCAGCTAGGCCTGACATCAAGGCCTAGACCTTGTACATGTTCAAGGGTGTAAAGAGGCCAAAACCAAGTGTGCTAGAGAATGGAAGAAGAATAGAAGGCAAAGAGCAGGTAATCAGGCTGAGGAAGGAAGGAGGAGAGATCACAAGAAACGACCGAGAAGTATGTGAGGAGCTCAACATGAGATTCAAAGAAAGAGGAGACAGAAGAGCCTCCAGGAAGACGGAGAGGTGTGGTACACCACCAAGTGCTGGACACAATACATTCAACCGAATAAGTGAAGAGGCTGCTAAGCGAGCTAGATAACGTCTCTCCATGGGTCCTGAGAGAGGGAGCAGAGGTGCTATGTGTACCACTAACAACAATCTTCAACACATTTATCGAAACAGGCCGACTACCTGAGGTATGGAAGACAGCAAATATAGTCCAAATTTAAAAAAAAAAAGAGACAGACACGCAGCATAAACTACAGACCAATGTCACTGACATGTATAGTATGCAAAGTCATGGAGAAGATTATCAGGAGAAAAGTGGTGGAACACCTAGAAAGGAATCAGCTTATCAGCGACAGCCAGCACGGTTTCAGGGACGGGAAATCCTGTGTCACAAACCTACTGGAGTTCTATGACAGCATTAAGACAAAAGAGAAAGGGGTGGGTTGATTGCATTTTCTTGGACTGTAAGAAGGCGTTTGATACAGTACCACACAAGAGACTAGTACAAAAGCTGGAGGACCAGGCAGGGATAACAGGAAAGGCACTGCAATGGATCATGGAATACCTTTGGGAAAGACATCAGAGAGTCATGCTATGTGACGAAGTCTGAAAGTGGGCACCTGTGACGACTGGGGTTCCACAGGGGTCAGTCATAGGACCAGTGCTGTTTATAGTATATGTGAACGTCATGGCGGAAGGAATAGACCGAGAAGTGTCCCTGTTTGCAGATGATGTGAAGTTGATGAGAAGAGCTCAATCGGACGAGGACCAGGCAGAACTACAAAGGGATCTGAACAGGCTGCAGGCCTGGTCCAGAAACTGGCTTCTGGAGTTCAACCCCACCAAGTGGAAAGTCATGAAGATTGGGGAAAGGCAAAGAAGACCCCAAACGGATTCCGTCTCTGAGTACATCCAGTGCTTGGAATCATTGGAAACCCGTTGTTTCCATCGCACATCCTCCATGAGGTCGGCCTCTTGTCCTGCCCAACCTCATAAGAGAGCTCATTTCTTGTCACCTCCTGACCATCAGCGCTCAGTTATCAGTGAAACCCAGTCAGGGGACGCCCATTCTGACCATCACTCTACACACACACACACTGACATTTAGTGTTTTATTCATATCTTGAAGGGGAGGGTAGAGGCTGGAGGGTTACCTCCCTCCCAAACATTCTTCCTACCCTCCCTCCCTTCCTCTCCTTCCTCCCTACTGTTGTAGAGGACGACAGTTGTCAAGCCGCAGTCTCCCTGTCGGCAGGCGACTGTCTGACTCATGTCATGGCATCAGGGAGCAGAGTTACTGCCTGTACAGAGTATGATGTCACTTTGTCGGCTAATTCGTTCACTCCTGTTACGGTGTATGTGACCAGAGCTTTCGAAGGAGATCACGTGCTAGTCGACAACGACATGTGCAGAGTCAAGGGCCTCTCCTTGAGCCGTCCTTCCACACTGTTCATCGTGGTAAGTTGCAAGTCCTTGTCGTTAACTTGCACAGTCGAGAATTCCCCTGCGGAAGGATACTTCACTTGTCGACCTCGTCAGATTCCCTCTCCCGGTGAGAGTGGAGGGCAAAATCCCAGCTGACGTTCTTGTAAGTGCAGTCCTCCCAGGTGAGTCTGCTACTAACTTTTCCGTCACCCGGCCAGTGCAGGAAGATGATCTAGCTATGACAGACTACCCGGAAGAAGTTCAACAACTTCTTCAGGTTCTCAATCGAGCACGTACTGCCGTCGCGTTAGATGGTGAGTCCATGGGTCTGACCCCGCTTATTTCTCACCATATTCTGAATCATAAAAGTACTAAACACATTTACGTGCCTGCTTATCATTTGCCGCATGCGCAATGAGTTTCTGCTGACGAACTCATTGCAAAGATGCTCCATGATGGAGTTATCAAGGAGTCCATTTCCCCGTGGAATGCCCCTCTAATCGTAGTTCCCAAGAAAGATGGAACATGGAGTCCTGTTATCGATCACAGGAAACTGAATGCCTGTACAATCCCAGACCGATTTCCATTGCCAGTTCTGAATGACCTGTTACAGAACATCAGCAATAACAAGATCTTTTCGACGCTTGATCTTCTTCAAGGGTTTTGGCAGATCCCTCTTGATGACCAAAGCAAGGAACTAACTGTGTTCTCTACGACTACTGGTCATTATCAGTTGACGAAGATGCCTTTTGGATTGCGCGGAAGCCCGATCACATTCAGTCGTTTAATGACAATGATTTTCCGTACTCTCCTAGGTGGCACACTCATGGTCTACGTAGACGATCTCATTGTGATGTCCCAAGATGTTCCTACTCATCTCGTAAAACTTGAGCGGGTACTGGAAAAACTAGCCAAGGGTAATCTTAAGGTGAAGCTTTCAAAATGCCAGTTCCTTAAGCAGGAAATAAAGTTTTTGGGCCACATAGTGACTCAGAACGGCATCAAGACAGACAAGTATAAAATCTTGGCTGTACGGAAGTTTCCTAGACCTACGGCGGTGGATGCTGTCCTCTCCTTCGTATGCCTAGCCGGATTCTACTGCACTTTCATAGCCGGATTCTCCGCCATAGCTGCACCCTTGACTCAGCTCCTTAAGAAGGATGTCCCCTTTGAGTGGACGTGTGACCAGGAAAGAGCTTTCGTCACACTTAAAAATAGGTTGTTAACATCAGCCCCAGTCCTTAGATTCCCTGATTTCACCAAAGTGTTCACCTTGACGACAGATGAAAGCAAAGTTGGCATTGGTGCAGTCTTGTCGCAGGAATCTAATGGTAAGCAACAGCCAATAGCTTAGGCTAGCCGTGTGCTTACCAAAGCTGAAGTCAATTACTCTGTGACAGAGCTAGAGGCCTTAGCCATCGTCTGGGCCTTGAACCACTTCAGAGACATTATTTACCAGTATCCTATCAAGATTTACACTGATCATCTGCCGTTATTATCCCTTTTTGCAAACAAGAATCTCACTGGAAACATGCTCGGTGGTCTCTCACCTTTAACGACTACAACCCCGAAGTCTGTTATGTACCGGGTAAGCAAAATGTCGTGTCTGATGCCTTGTCGAGGCATATAGCTTTTGTCAGTGCAGACAACTCGTTCTCCGTCGAGGACCTAGAGAGAGCCCAATGGCAGGACCCGGTGTGGTCACCAGTCCTTCGATTCTTGACCAAGGAGGACGTTGGCCCGCGGGTCAAGTCGCCCGTTCCGCTGACAGACTTAGTGGTCAACCAAGGAGTACTGTGTCATGTAGCTCGACTGGTGGACCCCGGTAGAACCGTACACCAACTGGTGATACCGGAGTCCCTGGTACCCACGACTCTCAAGTTGATCCACAACGTCCCAGGTGCAGCGCACACTGGGAAGGACCGCAGCATCAAACAGGCAAGAATGAAATATTTCTGTCTTAAGATGGACGCAGAAATTGCCAAGTATGTACACCAGTGTGTCGTTTGTTTACAACACAAGGGTACTGTCACGGGTCCCAATCCCATTCTGAAGTACCCCATTACAAAGGAGCCCTGGGAGAGAACTTCTGTCGACCTGTTGACGAACTTCTCGACCTCGGAGAAGGGTAATAAACACCTCCTTGTAATGGTAGATAACTTGACGCGGTAATGCGAGTTAGTACCCATCCCTGACAAAATGGCTGAGACAATTGCAAATGCTTTCCATGAGCATATCGTTCTCCTTCATACCTGCCCATATGTTCTCCTGTCAGACAATGGGTCGGAGTTCGTAAATGCCATGATGAAGGATCTTTGTTCCAGGTTTGACATTCACCAAGCACCAGTAGCTCCATGTCACCCTGCGAGTAATGGTCTTGCTGAACGTACAAACCACAAAGTCCTGGAGGTGCTCAGAGTAACCGTTAATCCGAGTTGTACTACATGGGATGAGGCTATTTCAGATGTTCAGTGTACATTGAACTCTTCCCTCAACAGCTCGATTGGCGAGACACCCCATTTTGCCTTGTATGGCTATGATAAGCATTTACCGTACAAAATCCTGTTTGCTCTGCCTAGTCCAACTTATGACACTGATAACACCAGTATAGTTAAGATGCGGACCACACAGCTTGTCTTCCAACGGGTACGTGAGAACCTCATAAAAGCCACAGATAGGTTCACGTCCGATCGCAACGACCACGCTAAGGAAAGTAAGGTGGAACCAGGCTGCAAAGTTATGTTGCTCAACCCGACGCAGACCCCTGGTATGTATAAACTTGTCCCCAAGTTTGTCGGTCCTTACCATGTCCTACGACAGCTCCGCGGCAATAAGTTCGAGGTGAGGGAGATCGCTACCAGAACTATCAAAGAAGCTCACCTTGACCACATGAAGTATATTGATCATGTGCAAGCCGAAGCAGAGCTTGAATCACGTGCGTTGCAAAGCCACAATCAGACTCAAACTAGTGACAACCCATCTAGTGCTTTACCTGCTACCACTACGACAGATGACAGTCCTGTAAGGCGCCATACTTATGGCCTGAGACCCAGGACAGCAGTACATTTCTGTAACATTGACATACCTACTGACTTGTCTGACTCCTACACTAGCTACGCTAATTGTTTGCTTGCAGAAATGGGGATTAATGCGCATACATTGTATAGTTAGTAAATAACAGACTCAGGGTGTACAACACCATGTAAATATGTAAAATTATTCTAGAAGGGTACCCGTAGTATAATGAATTCCATGGAAATAATGTTATTGTAAGTATGTGCACCTGTGAAACCTGTATAAAGGTAAGGGCAGTGCCGCCCTTTTGAGTCAAATGTCACAAGTTAGGAAATGCTACTGTCAGTCATTGTTTGCAGAAGTGAGGATGGTATAGCGCTCAAGGATGTGCAGTCAAGTTGATGCCTTAGCCCTACGGACAACCTGTACAACCGACAACCGACATCGCCTTGCTCTGTCCTCCGTCCAGCTGTACGGGCACACCAATTTTCTCTTCCCTCAGGGTGGGAGAGTTTTTGAGGCCTGCTATAATATTTGTATGTCCAAAATTTTGGGTGACCGGAAGCCAGTTTCCCCTGGGTATCTATTGTAAGTATTTCTCGTTTACACCTTCATGCCCGCCAGTATTGTCATGTTGAGATGACACACAGTAGGTGGCCGAGCAGATGTAAGCAGCCTATATTTAGTCCCTTTCAAATTACGTGGCACTCCGGTGCTGCCCCCTGTTAAGCCTACCAATGTCAGGCTGCCCTGCCATGTTTCTCTCTCACTTCCTCGGCCTACCTGATTGAAGCAGGTTCTACCCTAGCTGGCTCCCGGTCCCCTCTCGCTCTGCACCCGTGTACACCCACATCTTTCGAATAATAAACACCGTCTAGTCATCGGCCGTATCTCTTCACCTATGCTACCATTCTACTGCACTAGACCTGAAAGAAGTATGGCAAGAATAGCAATAACAAAGAAGACCCCAGACGGAGTACAGTCTAGGGGGCCAGTGACTACAAACCTCACTCAAGAAAAAGCATCTTGGGGTGAATATAACACTGGGCACATCTCCCGATGCGCTCATTAACCAAATATCTGCTGCAGCATATGGGCACCTAGCAAACCTAAGAATAGCATTCCGACATCTCAATAAGGAATCGTCAACACCCTGTACACCGTGTATGTCAGGCCTATATTGGAACCCACACCTAGCCAAGCACGTACGGAAATTAGAGAAAGTGCAAAAGTTTGCAACAAGAGCTGAGGGGCATGTCCTACGAGAAGAGGTTAAGGGAAATAAACCTGATGACACTGGAGGACGAGAGATAGGGGGATATGATAACGACATATAAAACACTGAGAGGAATTGACAAGGTGGACAGAGACAGGATGTTCCAGAGATGGGACACAGCAACGAGGAGTCACAATTGGAAGTTGAAGACTCAGATGAATCACAGTGACGTTAGTAAGTTTTTCTTCATTTACAGAGCTCCCATGAAGTGGAATAGTCTTGGAAGTGATGTAGTTGAGGCAGGATCCCTACATAGCTTTAAGAAGAAGTATGATAAAGTTCATGGAGCAGGAAGAGTGATCTAGTAGCGACCATTGAAGAGGCGTGGCCCAGAGCTGTCATTCGACCCCTGCAACCACAACTAGGTGAGTACACACACACACACACAAGGTGGACAAAAACAGGATGTTCCTGACATGGGACACAGAAACAAGAGCTCACAATTACAAGTTGAAGACTCAGATGAGTCAAAGGGAAGTCAGGAAACATTTCTTCAATCATAGAGTTGTCTGGAAGTGGAACAGTCTGGATAGTGATAGTTTTAAGATGAAGTTTGATAAAGCACATGGAGCAAGGAGAGAGAGGGCCAAGTAGCGACCAGTGAAGAGGGGCCAGGAGCTATGAATTGACCCCTGCACCCACAATTAGGTGAGTACATTAGGTGAGTATACACACACACACACACACATTCACACACACACACACACACACACTAGCGGATATAGGGGACATGATAACGACTTATTAAATACTGAGAGAAATTCACACGGTAAACAGGGCCAGAATGTTTCAGAGATGGGTTACAGGAACAAGGGAACATAACTGTAAGTTGAAAACTCAGATAAGTTGGACCCTTAGCTAAGGCCAAGTCAGGTAAATAATACATAGCAGATAAAACTACTAGTTTTATTTCTCTCATTGACATTCCACTGTCCATTCAAAGTGACCAAGGCACTAATTTCACAGCAAAAGTATTCAGAGAGGCACATGTTTTAATTTTAAATAACTAGTAGCAGTTTAGTAGTGAATCTTTGTAGTATTTTTTAATAATTTTAAAGTGGCCTAAATTTGAGTATTTGGTAAAGGTATATTGGTTTTTGGTAAGTTTTTGTAATGGTGTGTATTGTATATTTCAGGTTATTAATAATATATTATATTTTAGTATATGTTAGTTTATATGTCCTTCCTGGTAATCAACTTAGGGTGGCCCGTGGCCTGGTGGCAAAAACTCTCGCTTCACACGGTGAGGGTCCGGGTTCGATTCCTGGCGAGGGTTGAAACATTGGGCGTGTTTCTTTACACCGGTGTCTATGTTCACTCATCAATTTAAAATGGGTACCTGGACTGGTGTAGGTCGCATCCTGGGACAAAATTGACCTATTTTTTGCGGGAAATGCTCAGCATAACAAGAGGCTTTCTATATACTAGTAGTATGTCATTGATGTCAGCTATGGTCTGTATACCTTGTACATGTACTTATAGATATAAATTTTAAATGCCTTAGGCGCCAGCATATTTATTTATGTAACATTTTAAATACGACACTTAAACAAAAAAAACAGCATCATTTCTAGGACTGACCCTTGTGGAACCCCACTCGACAAATTCGCCCGATCTGACATCTTGCCTTGTACCATCACTCTGTTTCCTTCCTGTTAGGTATTCCTTGATCCATTGCAGTGCTTTTTCAGCTATTTCTGCCAGCTCTTCTAGCTTTCATACCAGTTTCTTATGTTTTAATTGTGTCGAAGCCCTTCTTATACTAATAGAAAAGGTAATCTATCTGTTCCTCTCTCTCTCGTCTTCTGTTACGTTTTCGTAGAACTACAGGAGGTTAGTGAAGCAAGAATTTCTATTTCTGAATCCATGCTGGTTGTCATGAATGAATCCACTCTTTCCTAGGTGCTTCACCGCTCTTCTCCTGATTATTATTTCATACTAAACATGTCAATGACACTGGTCTGTAGTCCAGTGCTGTATGTCTGTCAATTTTCTTAAAAATTGGGACTACTTTTGCTGTCTTCCATACCTCAGGCAGTTGCCCTGATTTGAAAGTTTTGTTGAAGATTGTTTTTAGTGGCACACACAGCGCCTCCGTTCCCTCTCGCAGTACCCACGGAGAGATTTTATCTGGGCCCTCCGCCTCCGTTTCCAAGAAGCCTTTCTGTTTAATCTAAAAATACCTCCCAAAATCTTGTGCTGAGCTCTATCCATACTATATTTCTTGGTCATTCCTTGTGATCTCTCCTCCTTCCTTCCTTGTCCTTAACTGTTGCTTTCCTCCTGATGTTGCTGTAAAACAACATTGGGTCAGATATGGCTTTCGATGTTATGTCTTTTTCATATTGCTGTTGTTCCTCCCTCCTTATCAAATCATTTCCCTTTCTGGCTCTTCGAGTCAACTTCTTGTTTTAGTGAGTTCTTTTCCTTCTAAACTCTTTCCATGCTCTAGCACTTTGCTTTGGCCTCTCTACATCTACGGGTAATCTCTCAGCTCACTTTGGTTTTTCCCATTGTTTACGTAGCCCCTGGGTACAGACACTTCCCCCCCCCTGTCTTTGCAATTTGTACTCACTTGACTCATCATTTCGTTTACTGTTTTTCCCGCTATTTCTCTTCCGTACTGTCTGGGAATGACTCCATGAAAGGGTTATGCCACTTCTCACTGTGTGTGTGTGTGAGTTAATTACCATTTTGTCCTAGGCACATGTCGATTAGACACTAGGCCTGTTGTATATACGTGCATGTATGTGTACTCACCTAGTTGTGGTTGCAGGGGTCGAGTCATAGCTCCTGGCCCCGCCTCTTCACTGGCTGCTACTGGGTCACGCTCCCTGCTCCATGAGCTTTATCATACCTCTCTTTAAAGCTATTTATGGAACCTGCCTCCACTACATCGCTTCCCAAGCTATTCCACTTCCCGACCACTCTATGACTGAAGAAATACTTCCTAACATCCCTGTGATTCATTTGAGTCTTCAACTTCCAACTGTGTCCCCTTGTTGCTTTGTCCCATCTCTGGAACATTCTGTCTCTGTCCACCTTGTCTATTCCTCTCAGTATCTTATATGTCGTTATCATGGCCCCCCTATCTCTCCTGTCCTCCAGTATCGTCAGGTCGATTTCCCTTAACCTCTCCTCGTAGGACATACCCCTTAGCTCCGGGACTAGTCTTGTTGCAAACCTTTGCACTTTCTCTAGCTTCTTTACGTGCTTGGCTAGATGTGGGTTCCAAATTGGTGCTGCATACTCCAGTATGGGCCTAACGTACACAGTGTAGAGGGTCCTGAACGATTCTTTATTAAGATGTCGGAATGCTGTTCTTAGGTTAGCTAGGCGCCCATATGCTGCAGCAGTTATTTGGTTGATGTGCGCCTCAGGATATGTGCCTGGTGTTATACTCACCCCAAGATCTTTTTCCTTGAATGAGGTTTGTAGTCTCTGACTCTGACTTTGCACTTGGTGGGGTTGAACTCCAGGAGCCAATTGGTGGACTAGGCTTGCAGCCTATCCAGATCCCTTTGTAGTTCTGCCTGGTCCTCTTCTGATTGAATTCTTCTCATCAACTTCACATCATCTGCAAACAGGGACACTTCGGAGTCTATTCCTTCCGTCATGTCGTTCACAAACACCAGAAACAGCACCGGT